>JAWZYT010000685.1:0-10000 GCA_034508575.1 Petrolisthes manimaculis | reverse complement strand
AAGCCGCCGCCGCCACCGCCTCCACCGCCTCCACCGCCGCCTCCGCCGCAGCCGATAATTAACTAATTTTTTTTTAATAAATAATTTTTATTTTTTTATTTTTTTTAATAATTATTTTTTTTTTTTTTTTTAATATATTTTTTTTGTATTAATTATTATTGTCATCGTCGTCGTAGTCGCAGCCGCCGCCGCCACCCCCGCCGCCGCCACCCCCAAAGCCGCCACCCCCAAAGCCGCCGCCGCCACCACCTCCACCGCCGCCACCGCCTCCCCTGCCGCCGCCGCCGCTAATTAACTTTTTTTTTTTTAAGTAATATATTTTTTTTTTTTTTTTTTTTTTTTTTTTTTTTTTTATATATATATATATATATTTTCTATTAATTATTATCGTCGTCGCCGCCGTCTCCGCCATCGCCGCCGCCATCGCCGCCGCCGCCCCCGCCCGGGTTGATGTTCCTTTGTTTATAAACATTAATAAACATTTCCCTCCAATGTTACGGATTAGGGAACTCACTCAGGAAACTTGAAAGGTGCATGTGTACTTACTAGGTGTGTATGTATGTATGTATGTATGTATGTATGTATGTAACTCCAACATGACAATTATCCCCCCTCTCATATCCATTACTCAAAATTGACATATATGGATTTTTGATATTTTTTAGTCGGTCAAAAAATTTTTGGTTTGTGGGAAAAGGAATGAGAACGTGTGTGTGTGTGTGTGTGTGTGTACGTGTGTGTGTACGTGTGTGTGTGTACGTGTGTGTGTGTGACTGAGAACGTGTGTGTGTGTGTGTGTGCGCAGAGAGAGAGAGAGAGAGAGAGAGAGAGAGAGAGAGAGAGAGAGAGTTTTAGTATGTGGCTGGAGAGTGGATATATATACACACACACACACTGGTTTGGGGTGTGTGGGAATACGGGGACAGGCTTGGGGGGGGGGACAGGCTTTCTACCCACCCCAAGCCTGTCCCCCCCCCCCAAGCCTGTCCCCCTATTCCCGCACCCCCCAAAATAGGTTGGAGGAATAATTATCTCCTAAAATTTAATTAAACACACACACACACACACACACACAACCCCGTGATCGTGTATATAATGTCTGTATGTGTGTGTGTGTGTGTGTGTGTGTGTGTAAGTGTGTGTATGTGTGTGTATGTGTGTGTGTGTATGTGTGTGTATATAATATGAACCTTTTCGTGGCTTCTGATTCCTCCTCACTACGCCACCAAACAAGTGGTGTCCCTTTATTGCCGCACCCCCCAGTCCCCCCCCAAGCCTGTCCCCTTATTGCCGCACCCCCCAGTCCCCCCCCAAAGCCTGTCCCCTTATTGCCGCACCCCCCAGTCCCCCCCCAAACAAGCTCCTTCTATATAAGTTGTGTTTTCGTGGTAATATTTGAAGCACTCGCTAACCTTCAATTATCTCACTAATTATCGTTTTACACAAAATCTATAAGAGATACGTTGATGAAATTTATAGGATAGATGCATCACCTATCCCTGCATATAGGGTAAAAAAATGATTAATCTAGGTATAAAACTAAGGTTAGGAGAACTAGAAATGTTAACTCATAATTTACACACACCGACAACCTCCTCTCCCAACTCTCCTCTCGTGTGTTGGTGTGTCGGTGTGTGTGTGTGTGTGTGTGTGTGTGTGTGTGTGTGTCGGTGAGGGAGTAATCTAGCCGGCTGTTAGTTCAGTTTACCTCCGACCATCACAGTGTTAACAGAACCTCAACCAGGATTAAGTATTGAGTTATTTATTATTTATTATTTAGTGAATTAATTATGGCCTAATTTATTTAATTTTGGGTTTGTTGAAGTGATATATTTATTGAATTAATTACGGCTTAATCTAATTTAATTTTGGGTTAATTCGTGTTCAAACTTCAATCAGGATTAAGTAGAGATTATTTATTTATTGAAGTGATATATTTATTGAATTAATTGTGGCGTAATTTATTTAATTTTGGGTTTATTAGTGATATATTTGTTGAAGTGATATATGTATTGAATTAATTACGGCTTAAACCCTAAAGGACCGGGGATAGTGAAATTACTGTGCCTCCCACAGGCTGGACCAGCAGGGGTTGAGCGAAAAACACGTAAAATAGCCTGTGTTTGCATGCTCTGTACTCCTAACCTACAACGAACGAGTGAATTATTTTAGTGCCATGAGAACGAGCAACTCTTCCTCTTTCGATTGGTACCAATGGGAAGTCTGTAAGTTTAATGGTTACAGAATTACGACGAGTTGAATGAGGTACTGTCGCCGTACAGTGAGTGCTAGTGTTTGGGTGGGTGTGGTGACCGTGGCGAGGTAGTAGAAAATGGGGGTAGGCGCTCGTCAGCTAAATCACTCACCAACACACTCGGACATAACAACATCAATAATTCCTCAACTTTACCCTAGAAAAGGCAGTGTGTGTGTACTCAGTCTGAGCTGAGCAGCCCATCCTACCATAAACCAGTGTAGCCAACGTCTGGAGCATCCCATCCTACCATAAACCAGTGTAGCCAACGTCTGGAGTAAAAAAAATTGGGGAAAATTCCTTAACCTTGGGAAATTTTAGCAATCCCGGTCCTTTAAGGGTTAATCTAATTTAATTTTGGGTTTATTGAAGTGATATATTTATTGAATTTATTACGGCCTAATTTATTTAATTTTGGGTTTATTAGTGATATATTTAGTGAATTAATTATGGCCTAATTTAATTAATTTTGGGTTAATTGAAGTGATATATTTATTGAATTAATTGTGGCCTAATTTATTTAATTTTGGGTTTATTAGTGTTAAAAGTGTTTACGAATATTTCCTCTAACTAATTTATATATAATTAATTAATATATAATTACTAACTTCACTCTCCATAAATACCAGCATTTTTACGGGTAAATTACTTAGAAAATTAGTTAAGTGAGGTGTAGGGTAAAAAAAAAAAAAAAAAAAAAAAAAAGAGATATTTTCGTTGGCGGAAAAATATTTGTGTTAAAATTAATATTAGGAATAATTATATTCTATGTGGCTGAGGCTAAAGATAATGTATAGGAATGTTAAATATAGTAGTTAATCCTTAAATATAACTAGAGAATACACCTGCTGGGAGAAAGAAATTGTTGAAATGGTTAAATATATAGGTTTTTAGGGGACTAGTTTTTTTCACGAGACGTGTGTGTGTGTGTGTGTGTGTGTACGTGTGTGTGTGTGTTGGTGGATATTTATTTCTCTCTCTCTCTCTCTGTAAACACACACACACACACACACTCTCTAACATTATCGGTGATTGGCTGTGTGTGTGTACGTGTACGTGTGTGTGTGTGTTGGTGGATATTTATTTCTCTCTCTCTCTCCCTCTCTCTCTCTCTCTCTCTGTAAACACACACACACACACACACACACTCTAACATTATCGGTGATTGGCTGAAACCGAATGATAATTATATTTGAAGCACTCGCTAACCTCCAATTATCTCACTACATCACATCACAGGTAATTACCGTTTTACACAAAATCTATAAGAGATACGTTGATGAAATTTATAGGATAGATGCATCACCTATCCCTGCATATAGGGTAAAAAAATGATTAATCTAGGTATAAAACTAAGGTTAGGAGAACTAGAAATGTTAACTCATAATTTACACACACCGACAACCTCCTCTCCCAACTCTCCTCTCGTGTGTGTGTGTGTGTGTGTCGGTGTGTGTGTGTGTGTATTATCTGACTACATCACATCATACATACACATACATACATACACATACACATCCCATCTAATAAATACACATACATACACATACATACACATACACACACATGCGTCGGGGTATCGGTGTATCAGTATCGGTGTGTCAGTGTGTGTCTCGGTGTGTGTGTGTGTGTGTGTGTGTGTGTGTGTGTGTGTGGGTGGATATTTATCTCTCTCTCTCTCTCTCTCTCTGTAAACACACACACACACACACACACTCTCTAACATTATCTGTGATTGGCTGTGTGTGTGTGTGTGTGTGTGTGTGTGTGTGTGTGTGTGTGTCGGTGAGGGAGTAATCTAGTCGGCTGTTAGTTCAGTTCACCTCCGACCATCAGTGTTAACAGAACCTCAACCAGGATTAAGTATTGAATTATTTATTATTATTATTATTTATTATTTATTATTTATTATTATTTATTATTTAGTGAATTAATTATGGCTTAATTTAATTTAATTTTGGGTTTATTTAAGTGATATATTTAGTGAATTATTTATTTATTGAAGTGATATATTTATTGGATTATTTATTTATTGAAGTGATATATTTATTGAATTAATTATGGTCTAATTTATTTAATTTTGGGTTTATTTAAGTGATATATTTAGTGAATTATTTATTTATTGAAGTGATATATTTATTGAATTAATTACGGCTTAATCTAATTTAATTTTGGGTTAATTCGTGTTCAAACTTCAATCAGGATTAAGTAGAGATTATTTATTTATTGAAGGGATATATTTAATAAATTAATTTTGGCTTAATCTAATTTAATTTTGGGTTTATTGAAGTGATATATTTATTGAATTAATTGTTGCCTAATTTATTCAATTTTGGGTTTATTCGTGTTAAAAGTGTTTACGAATATTTCCTCTAACTTAAAAAATAACTATTGCTTTATAGGCCTACCACCACCTAGGCCTACCACCACCTAGGCCTACCACCACCTAGGCCTGGCTGGTGTCATTCTAGGTGGGAGAGGTGAAGAGAGAGGTGCTACAAGAGTCCAGAGTATAGGCCTACCACCACCTAGGCCTGGCTGTTGTTGTTGTATAGGCCTACCCCCACCTCACCTATAGGCTGGTGTCCTTCTAGGTGGGAGAGGTGAAGAGAGAGGTGCTTCAAGAGTCCAGAGTATAGGCCTACCACCACCTAGGCCTACCACCACCTAGGCCTGGCTGTTGTTGTTGTATAGGCCTACTGTAACTATTAACCACTTGTTGGTGAGTATATAATTATATTTCATAATGTTTATCTTGTAATAATAATAATAATAATAATAATAATAATAATAATAATAATAATAATAATAATAATTAATAATAATATTCTGTTATCATTTAGTTGCTGTAATTAATCATTTAATTACTGTAATTAATCATTTAGGCATTATTAATATTAATTTGTGTGTTAAAGATATAGTTACAGCGAATGTTAAATTAAAAACCGAAAGTCCGACTATTAAAAAATATTAACCTATGGACTGCGAAGTTAATAATTGTATTGTGTATGTGTGATATTAATAATGTAAGTTTTTTTTTTTTTTTTTTTTTTTTTTTTTTTTAAATTACATGTTTGTTCGCAGAAATGATTAACTTATGGCTGTACCATCATCACTACCACCATCATCACTACCACTACTACTACTACTACCATCACTACTACTACTACTACCATTACCACCACTACCACTACTACTACCATTACCACCACTACCACTACTACCATCACACACTACTACTACTACTACTACCACTACTACTACTACTACCACCACCACTACTACTACTACTACCACCACCACTACTACTACTACTACTACCACCACCACTACTACTACTACTACTACTACCATCACCACTACTACTACTACTACTACTACCATCACCACCACTACTACTACCATCACCACCACTACCACTACTACCATCACACACACACACACACACACACACACACACACACACACACCATCTAATTAATCAACAATAAGGTAATAATTATTTCCTTTCGTTTACACTGACAAATAAATGAATAAATAACTAAATAAATAATGAAATTAATAAATAAATAGTAATAAATATTCACACACACACACACACACACACTTACAAGACAAATAAATAATGTATTCTTTATATTTTCAGATACCTGTACAACATTGAAGAAGAGAGAGAGAGAGAGAGAGAGAGAGAGAGAGAGAGACATCATCACCCCTGTGTGTGTGTGTGTGTGTGCATAGATGTAGATGTGTGTGTGTGTATGTGTGTGTGTGTGTGTGTGTGCATAGATGTAGATGTGTGTGTGTGTGTGTGTGTGTGTGTGTGTGTGTGCATAGATGTGTGTGTGTGTGTGTGTGTGTGTATAGATGTGTGTGTGTGTAGTTTTATATATATAACTATAATATTAATAACACTAACCTATAACAATAACAATAACCAACAATAACAATAACCAATAATAACAATAAACAACAATAACAATAACAATAATAATAACCAACAATAACAATAACCAATAGTAACAAACAACAATAACAATAACAATAACCAACAACAATAACAATAACAATAACAATAACCAACAATAATAATAACAATTAATAATAACAATAACCAATAATAACAATAACCAACAATAACAATAACAATAACCAACAATAACAAACAATAATAACAATAACAATAACCAACAATAATAATAACCAACAATAACAATTAATAACTAATAATAATAACAATAACAATAACCAACAATAATAACAATAACTAACAATAACAATAACCAACAATAATAACAATTAATAATAACAATAACCAATAATAACAATGACCAACAATAACAATAACCAACAATAACAATTAATAACTAATAATAATAACAATAACAATAACCAACAATAACAAATGTCAATATTTAATTCACTAATATTATTTAATTTATTTTTCTATGTGCAAAAAATACCCTTGGTTCACATTACAGCCGACGTCATTAAAGTTGACGGTGTGGACGTCAATAACGGCTTGGCTTGACGGCCAGCTGAGGAATACCCTTGGTTCACATTACAGCCGACGTCATTAAACGTGACGGTATGGACGTCAATAACGGCTTGGCTTGACGGAAACCCCATCGTAATTCGAACTGTTATGGTTTGTGTGTGTGTGTGTGTGTGTGTGTTTGTCCTGTAATTTATAACCATGCAGGATACATACATACATACACACACACTGTATATTTATTTATTTATATGCCTTATTTTGTTTTATAAATTGATAATAGATAAAATAATAATGATTATTAATTTGTGTATATGATGTGTATATGTGTGTGTCTACAGGTACACACACACACACACACACACGTGATATATAATCCCTGACTGACCACACACACACACACACACCCTGCATTCAAACCCATCAGCCTCTGTGTGTGTACAGAGTGGGGAATTGAACATTAATACATACACACACACACACATACATACATACATACATACACACACACTCTTCTACTAATCATTTTAATTTTTATCCTGTATGTTTTTTTTTTTCTTCTAACAAATGCTTACTTCGTGTTTTTTTTTTTTATTTATATATATTCGGTTTTTTTTCTAACTAATGATTCGTGTTTTTTTTTTTCTATATATGTTTTTTTTTTTTCTAACTAATGATTCGTGTTTTTTTTTCATTATATATTCGTGTGTTTTTTTCATTATATATTCGTGTTTTTTTTTCATTATATATTCGTGTGTTTTTTTTTTTTCATTATATATTCGTGTTTTTTTTTTTTTTCATTATATATTCGTGTTTTTTTTTTTCATTATATATTCGTGTGTTTTTTTCATTATATATTCGTGTTTTTTTTTCATTATATATTCGTGTGTTTTTTTCATTATATATTCGTTTTCTTTTTTCTAACTAATGATTCGTGTGTTTTTTTATTATCTATTCATGTTTTGTTTTTTTCTAACTAATGATTCGTGTTTTTTTTTCATTATATATTCATGTTTTTTTTTCTAACTAATGATTCGTGTTTTTTTTTTCATTATTTATGTGTTTTTTATTCTAACTAATGATTCGTGTTTTTTTTTTTCATTATATATTCGTTTTTTTCTAACTAATAATTCGTGTTTTTTTATATATATTCATATTTTATTATTATATATGTATTATTATTATATATGTATACTTTTTATGCATTCTGATGTGAGGTGTATAGTATGTATTTATATAATATGTATTTATATGTATTCCATATGTGCTCAACATTTATTTATACATACATACATACATTAATGTTGCTTGTTTTTATAATTTATATATATATATATATTTTTTTTTTTTTAACTTTTTTTTTTTTTTTTTTTTTTACAATTTTTTTTTTTACAATTTTTTTTTTTTTTTTTTTTTTTACAAACCAAAATATATCAACGTTCGTTTTCTTCTTTACAGATTGAGTATCAGCTAAGAAGAGGACGGTTGGTAAATATATCACTACATATACACACATATATACAAACTCCTTAGATAAAATTATTGTTATAACGTAATAATAATAATAATAATAATTAATAATAATACAGATAATTACAACCTTAAATATATACAGGATCATACAGGTTGTATATTTAGTATAGATTGTAACTGTATTTAATTTGCATACATAAACTGATAATAATTAGATAGTAAATATAGAATTAGAGAGAGAGAGAGAGAGAGAGAGAGAGAGAGAGAGAGAGAGAGAGAGAGAGATTAAGGCAGAGAGAGAGAGAGAGAGAGAGAGAGAGAGAGAGAGAGAGAGAGAGAGAGATTAAGGCAGAGTGAGGCATGATTTGTTATTATTATTATCTTATATGCCCTTATAGCATGGATGGACTACGACAAGAGGAACAAGAGGAAACGAGAGGAAACAAGAGGACGCAGACCACTACAGGTGATTTACTTATTTATATTTTTGTGTATTTTGTATTTGAATATTATCGTATATGTATGCATGTATGTGTGTGTGTGTGTGTGTGTGTTAGTAAACCTTTTTGGAAATTCTCTCTATGTATTCCATATGTGCTCAACATTTATTTATACATACACACACATTAATGTTGCTTGTTTTTATAATTTATATATATATATATATATATATATATTTTTTTTTTTAACTTTTTTTTTTTTTTTTTTTTTTACAATTTTTTTTTTTTTTTTTTTTTTTACAAACCAAAATATATTAACGTTCGTTTTCTTCTTTACAGATTGAGCATCAGCTAAGAAGAGGACGGTTGGTAAATATATCACTACATATACACACATATATACAAACTCCTTAGATAAACTTATTGTTATAACGTAATAATAATAATAATAATAATAATTAATAATAATACAGATAATTACAACCTTAAATATATACAGGATCATACAGGTTGTATATTTAGTATAGATTGTAACTGTATTTAATTTGCATACATAAACTGATAATAATTAGATAGTAAATATAGAATTAGAGAGAGAGAGAGAGAGAGAGAGAGAGAGATTAAGGCAGAGAGAGAGATTAAGGCAGAGAGAGAGAGAGGAGAGAGAGAGAGAGAGAGAGAGAGAGAGAGATTAAGGGAGAGAGAGAGAGAGAGAGAGAGAGAGAGAGAGAGAGAGAGAGAGATTAAGGCAGAGAGAGAGAGAGAGAGAGAGAGAGATTAAGGCAGAGAGAGAGAGAGAGAGAGAGAGAGAGAGAGAGATTAAGCAGAGTGAGGCAGAGAGAGAGAGAGAGAGAGAGAGAGAGAGAGGAGAGAGAGAGAGAGAGAGAGATTAAGGCAGAGTGAGGCATGATTTGTTATTATTATTATCTTATATGCCCTTATAGCATGGATGGACTATGACAAGAGGAAACAAGAGGAACAAGAGGAAACAAGAGGAAACAAGAGACGCAGACCACTACAGGTGATTTACTTATTATATTTTTGTGTATTTTGTATTTGAAAATTATCGTATATGTATGTGTGTGTGTGTGTGTTAGTAAACCTTTTTGGAAATTCTCTCTATATGTATTCCATATGTGCTTATTTATACACACCATACATTGATGTTGCTTGTTTTTATATATATTTTTTTTTTTTATATATATATATATATATTTTTTTTAAACTTATTTTTTTTTTTTTTTACTTTTTTTTGAAGTTACAAACCAAAATATATTAACGTTCGTTTTCTTCTTTACAGATTGAGCATCAGCTAAGAAGAGGACGGTTGGTAAATAT
>JAWZYT010000684.1:145000-222500 GCA_034508575.1 Petrolisthes manimaculis | reverse complement strand
ACACTATACATACGGTACATCTATAACACACACACACATAGGCTACACATACACACACACCACGTTGTATTACACACGGTGCATGCATACTTTATCCATAACACACACACACACACACACACACACGATCTATCATACAATTTATACACAGTCTACATTAAGCTACCCAAAATATGCACCATTATACAGTATTCCATTGTTTTATCTTTTATATCTGGAAAGTATTCACCGTGTCTGTTATTCAATTTCTTTTTCTTTTTTCTTTTTCAGTACAGCCACAATTAAATATTTACCGACACTTTCCTTCCATCGTGCAAGTAAATCAGTATCATATCAAAATATAATCATACAACAAGAACACCTCAATTAATTATTATTATTATTATGAGGTGCTGCAAAATCATAATACACGTGTTAATTGTTTGTTATGTATTACCAAGATATTTACTTACTACCATGCATGGAAGGAAAGTGTCGGTGCATGGATATTTGACTGTGGCTGTACATATAATACAATGCAATTAAATACACAACTATAACAACAACAACAACAACGACAACGACCCCTCACGTGAATAAACAGAGTCGGTGCCGTACAAAAGACGAAACATTTTCAGCATACATAATAATATTAGGCATCCAGGGACAACGACAACAACAAACAGAAAAATGGTGATGTATATATGTATGTTCGGCCTTCACACTTGCTACCATTTTCGGTCGAGGTCTCTGTGTGTGTGTGTGTGTGTGTGTGTGTGTGTGTGTGACTGTGTGTGTGTGTGTGTGTGTGACTGTGTGTGTGTGTGTGTGACTGTGTGTGTGTGTGTGTGTGTGACTGTGTGTTTGTGTGTGTGTTGTTTTGTTTTTCCTGGGTGACACATGCATGCATTTATAAAGCACAATAAAATAATGATACAATGATTAATAAACAGTATATTTTTATAATGATGAGGTACAGTTGCCAAAAAAGGTACTGCACAACTATTGATACAACATTAAATATATTAATGTCTATAGTTGTTTGTTTGTAGGGATTATAAGTATGTGTTACAGAAGGATATGTGTATTTCCTATATATGTATACTGTTTTTCATGCTTATAGTCCCTGTAAACAGTTGTGGATAATACTAGGGTTAAAGTTCTATCAAGATTTGTCGCAATACCTTTTTTGGCAACTGTACATGTCGTAAAAATGAATTTAACGAGTAAGATTAGTGGAAGGATATTAGTTACATTATAAGTTACATTAGTTACATTAGTTATACGATATTGGTTGTGGACAATAAATTATTTCTACTGTATATATCTTCAGCTGCAGAAAAACAAACTTACAAGTGATACCTTAATTATAAAACTGTTGCCACCTTCAGCAGATATCTTGTTACTAGTGTCTTTAGTATTCATTAGAGGAAATTGTGGTGGTAACAAGTGTCATAATAATTAAGTGTGTGTGTGTGTGTGTGTGTGTGTGTGTGTGTGTGTGTCCTTTTGAATACTTTATGAGTGTGTTTGTGTGTTTGTGTGCATGTATGTGAGTGAAGGAGTGTAAATGTGGGCGTCATAGGTATGTGTGTGTGTGTGCGCGTCCAAGTGTGTTTCTATGCATGTGTGTGTGTGTGTGTGTGTGTGTGTTAGCATTGTGTGAGTGTGTGTGTGTCATTATTGTGTGTGTGCGCGTCCTAGTGTGTATTTGTGCATATGTGTGTGTGTGGGGGGGGGGGGGTAAGCATTGTGTGTGTGTGTGTGTGTGTGTGTGTGTGTTCAGTACCAACCAGACATTGCAGCCACACCTCCCCTCCCCTCCACCACCACCACCACCACTACCACTACTACTATACCTCCACCACCACCACCACCACCACCCGCAGCCACCAGTGTCCAGTGGAGGTCAGGGTCCCACTACCACCACTACCACCACCACCACTACTACCATCACTACTACCCTTCATACTGACCACCATTACCATCACTGCTACCACCACCACCACCACCACCACTACCATCATCACTGCTACCATACTGATCACCATTACCACCACCACCACCACCACCATCACTATCTACACCAACATAACATCACCCAACCTGTTTAATGCTATATTACTGTTTCACCATCATTATCAATAACATTATTTTTCACATTATCAACGTGCACCATCAAAACTATACCTTATACATCATGCCGCCGCCGTCGTTTTTTAATAATTAGGTTTTTTATTTTTATTTTAAATAGTATATGTATTTTTTTTATTTTCATATATATAAATATTTTTATTTTATTAACTTTTTTTTTTATTATTATTATTATTATTTTTTTTTTCGTCGTTGTCGCCGCCGTCGCCACCGCCACCGCGGCCGCCGCCGCCACCTCACCGCCGCTGCCGCCGCCACCGTCGTTTTTTAATAATTAGTTTTTTTAATTGTTTTTTTAATAATATATTTTTTTTAATATTTTTTTTTTTATTAATTATTTTTTTTTTGTAATAATTAACTTTTTTTTTTTCGTCGTCGCCCTCGCCGCCGCCGCCGCTGCCGTCCCACCGCCGCCGCCGCCACTGCAACGCCGCCGCCGCCGTCGCCGCCGCTGTCCCGCCGCCGCCGCCGCCGCCGCCGCTCCCGCCGCCACCGCCCACGCTGCTGCCGCCGCCGCCCCGCTGCCGCCGCTGCCCCGCCGCCGCCACCGTCGTTTTTTAATAATTAGTTTTTTTTTTAATTTTAATAATATATATTTTTTTAATATTTTTTTTATTTTCTTTTTGGAATAATTAACTTATTTTTTTCGTCGCCACCGCCCCTGGCGCCCCGCCGCCCCCGCCGCCGCCGCCGCCCCCCGCCGCCCCGCCGCCGCCGCTCCACCGCCGCCGCCGCCGTCGTTTTTTAATAATAATTATTATTATTATTATTATTATTATTATTAATTTTTTTTCGTCGTCTTCATGAATCTTGAACCCAAACACTGGGATGGAATGTGAGACAGGAAGAGTTAACTGCATGACACATCAGAGAAGAGAAATGTTGACGGAGTGAGACATTTGACACGCCATAATGATAATGTTTAGTGTCACAGTCACCATTCCAAGAAATAAAATAAGAATGATACTTTAACGCTTGAAGTGCCACCTTTATCGCGACACATATACAATGCCAAACGTTATTCTAAACATACTGTGTAAGATACAAGACGCTATTTATGAATTACAGTACTTGTATTGTAAGACATTTTAGACTGCAGTCTGTATCAAAAGTCCTGTCACCACATTTCCCAAGTCATGAACACCAGTATGGAAACAGACTCATGAGCTATAGCATAGAGGAAGTTTATTATAAATTAATAATTTCGTACCATAACAATGGGGAAAACACTTGTTGATTACATTTGACATTATATAAAAATGTCTCCGTGTTATAAAACTGTTCTGGTTTACTACTGTTGCAGCGGTTCGACAATGTTATATGAATAAATCTGAGAAGGCAAAAAGGTACAAAATTGTGTCTGGTGTTTCGATTTTGACAAGATAATGTGAAACCTAGCCTTATTGGTGATTAGGCTATATATTCATTAAATACGTCCAAACACAAAGTCAGTGAGTAATAGTATTCAACTTTTTTTTATATAATATTATGGTATGACATGATTTAAGAGGGTAATTTCGTCAATATAACAAACAATACACATATAATTAATACGTGTTGTACTCTTATAGCATCAGTGTGGAATAAATCCGACTTGACACATTGAGTTGCACGAACACTCAACTCAGGAATGTTTGCCTCACTCATTCCCATTTATATAACCTATTACATTTTCATATCATTCACCAATTCTAATCCCACAAAAAATAACCCAAAAATATTTATAATTCACGTAGTTAATAATAAATGCAAATACAACACCATACAATTAAGTCTTAGAAGAAAATTAGATGAGTTTGAGTCGCGAATATAGAAACTGGATATAAAACCGTGGCACCATTTCCTTCCAATGTTTACAAACAGGTTTCCTGGAGTTTAGTTGGTGTTGTGGATATGTCCTGGCCTCAATTGTCCTCAAACCTGTCCTACCTGGTGAAGAGGGACCATGTGGGAGTGTAGGAAGTGTGGACAACCCGTATACTTTGGTGAGAAGGCAATAATTAGGCTGTGAAATAAGTTAGACGAGTAAAGTGAAGTCATGTTCGTGGAGATTTTGGGGGAATTTTGCGTGATCACATTTTTACACACACACACACACACAGGTGGACATTTGATCATCCTTTTACACACACACAGGTGGACATTTGATTATTTTTTTATACACACACACAGGTGAAATTTTGATACTATTATTCACACACACAGGTTGAATTTTGATACTCTTATACACACACACACAGGTGGGAATTTTGATAACTCTTTTACACACACACTTGAACTTGAACACACAGGTGGAATTTTGATCATTTTTTATACACACACAGGTGGAATTTTGATAACTCTTGTACACACACACAGTTGGAAATTTGATTATTTTTTTTACACACATACAGATGGACATTTGATCATTTTTTATACACACACAGGTTGAATTTTGATCACTCTTACATCCACGGGTAAAATTTTGATCACTTTTACATCCACGGGTAAAATTTTGATCACTTTTACACACACACAGGAGGAAATTTGATTATTTTTTTACACACACATACACACAGGTGGAAATTTGATTATTTTTTTACACACACAAGTGGAATTTTGATCATCCTTTTACACACACAGGTGGAATTTTGATTTAAAAAATTCACACTTTTTCACATATTACACAGTTGTAACTTAAGACTGGGATAAAGTTACATAGGCTTAGACATACTTCAGCTATAGCAGTAATGGAAGTATTTTTTTTGGGGGGGGGTAATTTTGCATTAGAGGTCCACCTGATTGTTCCCACATTTTATACATTTTCATGCATATTTATACTTGTTCTATTGATTGTTGCCCAAAATATTGTGAGGAGATCATTTTTTTACCCTGATTTGACCTGACCTGACCTGACCTAACCAAACCAGGAATAAGGCAGACTACCGAGACCTAACCTGGGCAGACTACCGGGACCTAACCTGGGCAGACTACCGGGACCTAACCTGGGCAGACTACCGGGACCTAACCTGGGCAGACTACCGGGACCTAACCTGGGCAGACTACCGGGACCTAACATGGGCAGACTACCGGGACCTAACATGGGCAGACTACCGGGACCTAACATGGGCAGACCACCGGGACCTAACATGGGCAGATTACCAGAACTGTCCAATATTTACAATGGCAGGAAATCCCTGAACTTAGGCTCTGGAGAGCTGAAATTTTCTATATGCTATTATACCAAAAATAAGTGCAATCTCCTCTTTAATTCATTACATATGAACATACAGTATTACATTGTACCCTTGTCAAATATACACAAATTGTAAATGTTTACCACGTGGACCACTTATGCAGTTATACTTTTTTATTAAGGATTTATAAAGTACAGTAATCTCTCAATTATCCGTCATCGTGTTATCAGTCATGCGACATTATCCAGTGCATGAGATCCTTTCGTCGCACGATGCATTATCCGTCTATTTGCCGGATAAATTAGGAGCGTATTCATCTTGGTGTTAGTTATGGCAACTGCCACTAAAGTGTGTTGTGTCAGGTGGTGCATTTACAAAACAGAAGGCCATATCCTTCCATATAAAGAAGGAAACAGCAGAGTATGGTTAATAAAAGTAAACAAATTATATCACGCGCTATCTCTCCCCTTCCCCCCTACCACCTCCACCACCACGGATGTCACCAACTCATTTCAGTTACATGAGTCGCCTGCGAAAACCTTAATACTAATTGTAATATGCATTTAATATGCTTAATACGAATTGTAATATACATCCCTGTAGGATTAAGGAAAGAAAAACCTTAATAAGTATTTTATGTTAAGTTCAGGGACAATTTTGATGATTCATTGACCAATTGTCATACACCGAGGTGTATTATTAATGTTATTAGCATTGTGCGAGCTGGAAGGAGCTACAGGCGGGCAGGGGGGGGAGTTAGTGATGCATTATCCGTCTTCCGACATTATCCGACACGGTCTCGGCTGCTATACACTGGATAATTGAGAGATTACTGTACTGTATTATGTTTCGATCCTTGAAGTTTTCTGGAAGTGTTTCGTTTTTTCTTGCTCTTGTCTTGGAATGGTGTTAAGTGACTGGAAAAAGAATAATTATATGTTGTTATGGGCAAAAACTGGATTTAATTTTGTCCCAGCACCATTATTTAATCATGTGTTAGATGTTCATTCATAATGTCGTTTACTAACTCTTTGTGGTGTTCCATGAGTGTAATAATGTGCTCTTATATTGTTATCTGTTGTTTAGTTTCTAGTTTTGTTACCAATCAGCATGTTAAATCTCTCCTGAGGGCAGGATTTATGATAACTTTATAGACACATGTTAAATCTCACTTCACCTAAAAAGTACCACATTGTATAAGTCTTCAACAATATTAAGTATATCCATACTGGTAATATTTCAGTTGAGCAATAGAAATGGAAACACAATGTTTTCCAAACTATTTTTGGATAGGCTAATCCATTTTTCCCAGTTTATTATCAATTGAAATAAATGGGCGGCAGTTCATTATGACCGAGAGGCTGGATTGAGAAGTGAAAAAAGTAAATGATGCTTTAGATAGTTAATATTTTTATGTTGTAGAATAAACTTGACTTGACCTGACCACACCTAACCTAATCTGGATCTGGGCAAACTACCAGGAACTAACCGAGACAAATTACCAGAACTTATACAAGGAGAACTTGGGGATGGGGATCAAACACGGTCAAAATGCTCTGTTGCCTTTGTATTGTTTCATCCCAGAAAAAAGAGTAATGGGATCCTGAATGTGATGTAGGTACGGTACCGTATATGACAGATATATTATGTTGCAGAGCAGAGTCATTGAGCCAGTTCTATCTGTGGAAGTTATATGAATATTTTGTGTTTATATTGCCTTAAATTTTAGCTGAGAGGAAACAGTCACTTGGCTTTGATTGGCACCCAAAGTGTCTACGATGTGAAGAGTGTGGCAAAAGACTCAACCCTGGCCAACATGCAGAGGTGAGTACGGTACACCTGTCATTACTAGTTTGTATTATCGTAATATACAATATATAGTGAACTTCTATCTAACTATTGTACTTACTTTATGAAACATTGACACCATAGATGAGAGCATGTACCATACTGTAGGCTGTACTTCATAGTGTTGCCTCACCTACCCTAAACAATATGTGTATTAGTCAGTTAAATATCATGCATCAAAACCCTCCTCGTAGAAACTTTCTTAACTGAGTGTACCATGGAATCCTATGGTATTTTTTTTATTCACTTTACTGGTTATTAAGATTAAAATTATGGTATATACTACAGGTCCCTTTATCTCAATGCCAACTAAATATGACACTGATTTAACTTTGCCAACAGCACAAGGGTGTCCCGTATTGCCATCATCCTTGTTATGGTGCACTGTTTGGACCTCAGCTCTTTGGTCATGGCACACGTAATGAATGTCATACCTCATTTGGCAAAGTAGAAAATAGGGATGGACAAGTCAAAAGGTAAGAGTTTGATTGCACCTCTATGATCATTATAATTGTGGTTAATCAGATTTACCAGTAGTGTAAACCTTTGTAACACACCGGAGTTATGAATGTGAAATGTACAGTTGCCAAAAAAGATAATGCGACAAATCTTGATAAAACTTTAACCATAGTAATATCCACAACTATTTGTAGGGACTATAAGCATGTATAACAAGGAAATATACATATCCTTCTGTAATACATTCTTATAATCCCTACACACAACTATGGACATTAATATATTTAATGTTGTATCAATAGTTGTCGCAATACCTTTTTTGGCAACTGTACCATGAACAGTAGAAGTCTTGACACAGCGGAAAGTATTGGGTTACAGACAGAAACCTCCATTAGTATACAATAAGATTTAAGTAAGAGAATACATTGGCCTGTTGAACAAGTCTAGACAGTGAATTTTCAGTGATATATTATTTAAACACCTCCCTCAGGACAACATGTAGTTGTCCTAAGGCAGGTGTTTAAATAGTTATCGTGCAGAAATAAAGCCATTTAGGAAATTAGGATTTCTGGCATGATTGGTGATTAAAATTATTACCTTTTCCAGGAGGTTAGGTTTTTGGTTTGGTTTGTTTCTGTGTCTTTGCTAATCTATTTGTTAGCTGGATTATACATAAAGTTGTGTGAAGTTTTAGAAAAAATAGTATAATTAGACTTCATGTGAGGTCCGGGTCTGAATCCAAGAGATTTTTTTTATATGTTTCTTGTTGGAGGTGTTAATGATGAAAAATGGGGTCATAGTAACCAGTATAGATTTAAAAAATAATAAAGGGATTTACATTCATTAATTTTAATACTGTATTATATACAGTAGTGATAGTAAGTCTTTTACTGTATGTATGGGATTATATGGGAGAAGTTTACTACTGAAATATATTTTTGTCTTGGTGAAATGTTTAATATGAACCTGAACAGTGTTGTAATTGTATCTTACTTGCAGGTCACACATAGAGGCCAAATTAAAAGCTTACAACCAGTACTATGAGGGCAAGCCAGGAGAACTCAAGCATAGAGAGGTGAGGTGAATTGTCTAGTACAGTATATGAGTCAGCAGTTAGGTAGCCCTGTTAGTTAGTACTCCTGTAAATATATGAATTTGTAAATTTGACACCCATTTACAACTGAAGAAAATCTGTCACTTGCTTAATTAAGTTTGGATAGGCTATACAGTATACATTAGGGTTAAACTTTGTAAAATCAACTCACTTTCTGTTCCACTTAACCCTGTCAGGCCAATGGTCGTCTGATCCTGGAGGGTGTGCTGAAGATCTACTGGGGTGTTTGTAATGTGATACACCTAAAGGAGGAAGACGACCAGCGAACCATTGCAGTGCGTCGCCGGTCTACCGTCACTGCTGCCAATATTAACTCTGACAGTGATGATGAGGTTGTTATTCCCATCTTTCTCTTTAGTTATGTTACCTATAATTAGTAGTTGAGTCCAGGGCCCTTACACCTGAGGGTTTTTTTCTCTCTCTTTTCTGAGGCCCTGGGATTAACAAGTGTCACACCAGATGAGACAGCAAAGCTTCATGGTGTTGGTAGCTTCAGTCCTGTCCCACTACATGACAACACCTTATTTATACACGTCACTCTCAGGAGAGGAGAGCGACACTGTCACTCACAACATCTTGGAATATGGTCGGTCATTTTCTATGTTGTGAGTTGATGACAATGTAGGGGGTATTTTCTTGACATGTCAGTGTAGCCAGGATACTTGATGAACAGCTGGACCCATCAGATCACCTCGGATAAAAACCAGACGTTTCTCGTGGATTCAAACCTTTGACCATACCATTCATAGTCCATCACTGTATCCACTCTGCCACCACCTCCCACAGAGTTCAGTAATATGGGATATGTAGAGTGGGTCAAAACTAAAAGTTTATAATTGAAATATTACATTTTTTCATGATACAGTGTAGCAACATAAAGTGGCCATTACTTATAAGCCATTGAATGTAAGAGACACATTGTTGTTGTTGATATTCTCCCGGGGCTGAATGGCCTCCTGCCCACACAGACCCCCAGTATGCTCTGGTCACAGTGAAAAAACAAATTACAATAAAGGAGGGGCTGGCCCATGGAGCTAGTATGGGTGGAGGCAGCATGGCTCACTAATCCAGAGGAGTAATGTGAAGCTGCCAAGCTGTCACCATAGGTGCCTTCAATATTGCTGAGATCAAGATGACAGCTCATGTCAACCACATATGTTCCTACTATAATGATAGTGTTTTCTGTTGATAAAGATTATTGAAACTGTAGATCTGTTTGATTTTAAAAACTATTATCTTACTTGTATTATTTTGTACATACTGTACTATGTAACTAAAGGATACAAACACCAATTTAGAGACATTATAAGCTTTATATACAACCATTTCACATTTTTTCCTAACTCAAACTTAGGCTAGATATCACTAAACAACACTAATTTCTTCATGGTGGTTCTACTCTTTACAGCTTTCCTATCAGTATATTGTGCTGTAAACTGCTTTCATGCACACAAATACCTAGTGATATATATCAGTAAATTTCCCATAATCTTTATGCAATTTTCTTCTCCAGGAAAGCACACTTTGGCGAGATGATGACACAGTGAATGGTTGGCGCACCCCACAGTCTCCAAGCTCCCCTCTCATCCCCAGTTCACCCCAGTCGTCGAAATTAACTCCACAGACCCCTACCTCTCCTCTCACTCTGAGGTTTCCAAAGATCTCATCTGCCAAGGGTTATGATGGCTGCTCTGAACCCTCCAGCAGCAGCAGTCCACATGAACACAGCTCATCAAGCAGGAATGGCAACCTCTTGGAAAATATAGAACCCAATGAGAAGTTCAGTAATGAGTCACAAGGCAAGGATTCATTAGGGAATGAACTTGGATCCAAAACTACACTAATCCACCAGACAAATGTGGAGGATTTTGGCAACACCTGGAGGAATAATGATTTCAAGACTTGTAGGGAGGTTGGTGGTCTTAGTGTGATGAGGGATGATGAGCAATCATATAGCCCATCACAGAGTTATGATGGTGCTTGTGGAACCTCCACCCCTTCTACCCCAGATCAAATTCAAAACAACAATAACAGTTCTCTCTCACCATCATCTCCTCTCTCAGACTCTCCATTCATTAATGACAATGATCCTAATGAGACCAATGATAGTAATGTGAGCGTGGAGGAGTCAGGTTCATCAAGACGGTCAGCTAGCAAGACTGGGAGTACAGCCATCAGGAGGCGACCAGGCAGACGTATGAACAAGACTAAACTCAAGGTACGTTAGGGCCGTAAATATGTTGTCTCATTTAAACCCCTGGTGGTGAGCTCTCTGCTTGCTCTCTTCTTTCCAGAACCAGGCTTGCACACATGGGTATGAGAGACCTGCAACAAACAACATATGGATACATAAAGATGTACAATAAATTGGAAGTGTAATAGACATGAAAAATGTGTGATATGGTGTTTGGTATAAAGTAACAGTATACACCAATATACAGCACTAGAGACCAAGAAGATAGATGAGTTAATAAAAGTGATGAATGAAGAAGAAAGAAAGGGCAGGTTAGACTGCTTTTCCTTGGATTTAAAAAGGCAATATGACTAGGTCCCACACAAGAGACTACTGTATTATGGATTGAAATAAAAAGTATGTAACTGTACTAAACTATAATCTGCTCTTATCATTCTGTTGTCAATTTGGACCCACCTATCCTGGAAAGTCCTCTGATTCCAACATCAATATCTTCATAAAAGTAGAACAAATATTGTCCTTTCCCTCCCATACAGCGACGATGTTCCATTAATGGACACTTCTACTTGCGTGAGACAAGTACATTTACTCCACCCCATGGGTCACCATGCAGTGTGTGGGTGACATCTCTGGTCACTGCTGCTGAGGTCCTTAACATGCTGCTGGAGAAGTACAGGATTGAAATGGCATCTCGCAACTTTGCTCTTTTTGTCATCAAGGACAACGGAGGTGAGAGATTATGTTTGCTTTATTGCATGAGATAAAGACCAAAGGCAAGATGCCTGCGAGAATATCCTCATGTACAAAATGAACAGAGAGGTTGAGAGCCCATACAATGACAATTTTTTATTAAATTCTTTTACAAGATGCTTCTAGGCATTATGTTTAAAGGATTATACTGTACATTGTAGTAAGGGGGAAAGAGGGTTGATGTGAGAGTGTTCCTGAGTTTATTTGTTGGGCATATGAATGACGGACTTAGAGTACAGTAATCTCTCAATTATCCAGTGTATAGCAGCTGAGACTGCGTCGGATAATGTTGAAAGACGGACAATGCATCACTACCCCCCCCCCCCCCCCGCCCGTAGCGCCTTCCAGCTCGCACAATGCTAATAACATTAATAATACACCTTGGTGTATGACAATTGGTCCATCAATCACCAAAATTGTCCCTGAACTTAACATAAAATACTTAAGGTTTTTTTTGCCTTAATCCTACAGAAATGTATACTTTACTGTATTGCAATTCGTATTAAGCATATTAAATGCATATTACAATTTGTATTAAAGTTTTCGCAGGCGACTCATGTGATTGAAATGAGTTGGTGACATCCGTGGTGGTGGAGGTGGTAGGGGGGAAGGGGGGAGATAGCATGTGATATCATTTGTTTACTTTTATTAACCATACACTGCTGTTTCCTTCTCCTTTCTCTTTCTGAGAAATAACTTCCTTCTTTATATGGAACGATATGGCCTTCTGTTTTGTAGATGCACCACCTGACACAACACACTTTAGTGGCAATTGCCATAACTAACATCAAGACGAATATGCTCCTGATTTATCCGGCAAAAAGACGGATAATGTATCGTGCGCCAGATAATGTCGCATGACGGATAGCACGACGACGGATAATTGAGAGATTACTGTATTGGGTAACTTCTGCATTAGGGAGTTAGACAGAAAGGGGTAGCTTTTACAGAGTAGCTTGCAGGTGCTGCATGCTCTCCTGAAGAGGGTAAGCATTCAGCAAGAGTGAAAAGTGCTGTTGGAATGTCTGGGGAGTTATGCAAATAGAAAAAGATTGAAGTGAATCAGTAGCAAACTTCAGAGCTTGAGAAGACAAAGCTCCATAGACCTCTCCCTGTCAAAGAGAACTGTGAAGGTTGAAACTCCCTCATACACGTCTACTGCATCCCATAAAATGACAGACATGGCCTTTTTTTTTAATGTTCCAACACGGGACATAGGCTTCATCGAGCCCGTTACTGTGGCCCAGGTCAACTGCTACTCACACATACACGTCATGATTTCCGAACTGGCACCCAGCCATAGAGGGAGAGAAGTGAGAGGAATTCCCAAAACTGCAGCTGTTATAGTACCAGCGAGGGTGTTTTACTACGTTAGATGGCCTTATAGTTAGTGCCTGAATCTCGATTTGGAAGAGTAAATATTCTTAGCCCCTCACCTGAGAGGATTCAATTTCCCAACCACCCCTCTACAGAGCCAGTAGCTATGCAGTGGTATAAAACTTGCAGAATCTGCACAGCATATAGTACCCAAATTTTCAAGAAATAATATTATCCTCCGAGAGAAATTGTGTATGAAAATAACACAAAGAATGGTGTTACTGTAGAAATGACAAATTTGGATTTTTCTTCTCTGCTCACATTGTAAGAGGGAAAGATAGATGATCAGGAGAACTTCCATCTTGGCTATATTTTTTCCCACTACTGTAGTAGATTAGCAATACCTATTAATGGTACTGTACCTCATTGATAGGGATTATAAAACCTTTTGAAATACAACTTGTCAATGTTAATAACTGTGTCTTATTACAGGATGCTGATTACTGCTTGCTGTCTCTTCTCTCTTGTCCATTCACTTATTCTTCATACTGTACTTTACTGCAACAGAGCGTCGTAGAATCCGTGATGAGGAGTACCCACTGATAACCAGAGTCATGCTGGGACCCCATGAGGAAGTAGCTCGGGTATTTATTGTTGATGCACAACAAACTCCAGAGATCTCCCCACAGGTTGGTTGAATTGTTACTGAAGAATTAGATTACATGTATTTTATTTCTTATCCCAATGAGGATTGCTATTTACTTTTCCTGAATTTTAATCCTACTGTACTGTGATATTGTGGGATGCAGCCTCCTCCTTTCATGCCTAATTTGTCCATGTGTACAGGTGGCCCAGTTTCTTAACCTGAGCCTGGCTGAGTGCCGAGCCATCTTGCAGCAGTATGAGCAGGAGGAGCTACGGCAGATTATGGCTGTCCGGAAGAAGTAAGTAATATACAGTAGATTTGCATATTACTCGTGTTCTCAATGAGCAGTTCATCTATTGAGTGACAAACCCCATCACATCATGCCTTTGCCATGTCAAAGGTTTAGCTTAAGAATAAATTTCTGTCACACTCCCTGAAGATTCAGGTGATTAACTAAAGACCGCAAATATTTATCGAGAGCAACCCTCCCAACCAGCTTCAAAATAGGGCCATCTTTTATTAATAGGGAAGGGTTGGGGTAGGAGACACCACATAATACATAATTACACTTCTCCACACATACACACACTCTCTCGCTCTACAAATATATCGCCTTAATGACCATTACGTAGTCGACAATAACAAATAGCAAATAACAAACGTGTTGGGGTGGCTGGAATATGGATTGGTCTAAGTTTCACCAGCACTGTATACACTCGCCAGGAATCCCGCTTGGACAAGGGCTCACACATTCAGAAATGTAGCACCACTGTGATTATTTAGCTCGAAACAATGTACGTGTGTGAGATGGAGTACTGTACCCTCGATACACTAGTAAATAAAGTTAATTTTGTTGCTTAATGAACTGAATCACTTAAATTTCTTAAACATGTGAGCCCCTGTACCACGCGGCAGTGCTGGCTACTGTACATGCACCAGACTTTCACTTTTATAAATCATTTGAGGGTTCAAGACAATCTCATGTGAATAGGAAAATTATTCAAAAGGTTTATTTACAGTGTTCAAAAGGTCAGTTATACTCATGTGATTTATGTATTCATTTTTTGGGTTGTTTGTTTCAATCTGGTCAGAAATGCTGTGCAATGTATATGATCTTTCTAAATCACACAGGTACGAGGACATGGCCTTTTACATCCAGCGTCGGATGAAAGAACTAAGAGGTGTGTAGATCAGCCAGATGCAGGTGAGTCATATATGATATCTAGCGAGAAAAAGCACAAAGCTAATTGATAACCTGGTGGAAAAAAGTTAATTCAAAGGTTTGCATATTAAAGTTGTATTCTTGATGGTAATATAAAATTCTATGCTGTACTTAATTTGTTGATTACTACAGAACATAGTTTATATTTTAACAAGTACTGAGAATAACTTTTAAGATGTCTGTTTATCACCAGAGTAAAGTACTGTACTGTAAACCAAAGACATCGAGTGCACAAAACTAATTTAGTAAATATCCAAGAATACTTCCAGTAGATTTTGTTTGTTTGTTGCCATTGGTTTCTCCATATGGTATGATGCCAGCATATATTATATTGTATGAATAAGGCAAGATGTTGGTAATGGAATTTGAAAACAGATGTTAGCAGAGATCAGAATTTGAAGTGGTGTTGTAGTTACGAATCGGTGAGGATGTTGGCAAGTTGAAGGCTGCTGATACTTCAAGACTATATTGTACAGTTGCCGAAAAAGGTATTGCAACAACTATTGATACAACATTAAATTAATGACCATAGTTGTTTGTAGGGATTATAAGTATGTATTACAGAAGGATATGTATATTTCCTTCTGTTATACATGTTTATAGTCCCTACAAATAGTTGTGGATATTACTAGGGTTAAAGTTCTATCAAGATTTGTCGCAGTACCTTTTTTGGTAACTGTACATCCTTAGATATAGCTTACTGAGGCAATGTGTTTCTTGGCACAATCTGGAAACAATCACTATCCTTCAGTTTGCTTACAGTATGACATGTACAACTATTTGTACGGACTATAAGCATGTATAACAGATGGAAATACTGTATACATATTCTTCTGTAATACATACTTATAATCCCTACAAACAACTATGGACACTAATATATTTAATGTTGTATCAATAGTTCTCGCAATACCTTCTTTGGCAACTGTACCTATAACAGCATGCAATGTCAAAACAGAATATTATTGCATGAGTTTCAATGCAACTGGAACTCCCAGCAATGTGAATCAGGCCTTGTGTAAGTTTATGTCTAACATATCAAAATGGTGATATTATTTGAACATGTATTAAGAAACAATTTGAGAAAGGGATGCTAATACCTTTCATTAGAGGCTATCTCAATATTTTATGGGTATTTGTTGTTTCTGTATGGTATATTTTATTCTTTTATACTATATGTCCAGTAACACAAACATTTTATCATTGTCTAGTTTGTGTTAGTTAAAACATTATTTGTAAGTTTTTGTAGTAGGAATATTTACATACCTTTTTAATTAACCTCGTAGCAGAGTTACATTCCTCAAATATTCCCCAGTAAGGTGATTACTTGAAGTGGTATATATTATCAGTGTCATAATCAGTGCCTAAGTTGCATCACAATGTATGCCAAATTAGTATGAATATTCTTTTATAAATATAGGATTGAAGTGAGAAAGTTTATTGGATATCAAAATCAATGTTTCCCATACCTTACAATACCTTACAATACTGGCCTTCATCAATTAAATCTTTTCACTACCTCATGTCATTAGGGACAATCAGAAGTTTATACAAGGGGTTGACTTCTGTAAATCTAAAATATGTATAGCATCAATTTGTGCAGTAAATAGTCAGTAATTACAATGTTACTCAAATGAGTAAATAGGGTATATAAATTGTAATGAGAATGATTACCAGGGAATATAGAAGGATTATTATGGAGACTTTTCTGCCGTGGCCACCCCCTTCGGGGGAGTTCCCGGAGGGAACGAGGCGTCAGAGCTATAGATAGATAGATATTATGGTGTGTGTCAGTGTACCGTACGGTACTGTAGTTGCCTGTTGTGTAGTGACAAGATGGCTTATGTTTAGGATTAGTGTACTGTATATTGTTTTCTTGGGTGATGATACACTCTCCTCTCTTTTTATGCGAGTTTAAATTATGCAAATTTGAAATAGTGTGTATCATGAAAAAAATTAAATAAATGCAATTTACACGAACTCTTAAAATAACACGAACAAGGAGGCTCAATTTTCAAGTTAAAGTACCATTATTTCTTACGGAAATGTACAATTTACTTTATGCAAAATTCACTTAATGCGACCCCTTCAGGAACCTAACCTCGCATAAAAAAAGAGGAGAGTGTACTATATATTGTTTACTTGGGTGATGGTACGTGTCTACAACCAATATCACAAAGGCTTCTACTATGCATGTGAGGGATATCAATTAATCTCCCTTTGTGGCAAGCTTCAGTGAATCACAGTTAGCCTTTTCAATATATATAATGTGTAGTCATGTGCAGTACTGTCAGCCAAAAGAAAAAGAAGGTAACTGGTTTAAACAGCCTACATATCACTCGAGTTTAAAGCCAAATAACTCGCTGGTATAAGTGTAAGTGGTATACAATGTTTTTTTTTTGGGGGGGGGAGGTCAACAAGGCGGCATTATAAACATTCACGTTACTATACAGAATTATTATAGTACTACATGCAGTCCCCTACATACGAAAATGTGCATATACTGTACAAGAAAATAATTGTTGGGAGAAAAAATTAATTACTGTACAGTATAGCCAATTCAAATGGTGCTCCAAAAACAAGTTAGATGTTGGTAACAGGTAACGGTAGCAGCGTCACCAACAGTCTATAGAGATAGTGAAAATCAGCTACATTTTTTTTCATGATTTAGATTAAATTTCCCAAACTTATCTTAGAAACTTGCACTTCAAGATCAGAAGTAATGTGCTGCATCCTCTTATCTCGTCTCTGCCACGTCTGTATGTTCCAGCTCGTGTCACTCGTGGTGCATTGGCCTCCCATTGGTTTACTTATGTATTGCCGTGCTGTAGAACCTGTCAGTACAGTCGATTGTTTGTCCATAGGTCGGTGTCTCTGTGGAATGGCCTTGGTGAATCTGTCTTTGATGGTGTAGGATTGGCTGGCTTCAAGAGTAGGGCTAATATGTTTTTATTGAGCTAACAGCTCCTCTTTCTTTCTTTAAGTTGTCTCCTTTTCTTCAGGTTGGATTCATGGGGCTGGGGTCCACAGTTTCATAGAAGGCTTGCATTCTCTCCTTACTTTGTGTCTCTGGTCGATTTTAATAATAAAGTGGTAGTGGTAGCAACATTTAATTTTTAATTGATGGATATTAGGCGCCGCAACATGGAGTTCCTATAGCGCCAGAAAAAGGTGATAGGGAGATGTGACAGCAAGTAGGAAGGAAATAAAATGAAAAGAGGGACAGTTGAAGAACTGAAAGATGGGAACTATTTAGTCTGGTCTCTCACTGGCGACCTTCCTAGCATGGGAAGCCCTCTCTCCTCGATATTGGGGCAGAGCAGGGGCCGGAGCCCCCTCTAGTCTAGCTCGCCAGGTCTCAGAGACACACAAGCCCCCCCACCTCGGCAAGGTGGTTCCCGTTAGGGGGGTAGTGGTAGCAACAGAAAATGGCCGGTGGTTAGTATACAAACCAAAGGATAGAAGCTGAGTAATTTAACATGTGTGTTTGCACTAAATCCTTGAACTGTAGGAACAGTTTTAAAGAACAAGGAATGTATTCTTGATTGTGTAAAGTAAACAGTAGCCAGACCCGTGAATTTATGGTATCAGATTTTTGTTTAACAATTTGGGGTTGGCAACACTGCAAGCTGGTGACATGAGTACACATGATGGGTCAGCCAGCACAAATTGTGAACACCACATTGATTGATTGATTGATTGATTAACATATAGTGCCAGAAGATGGTGATAGAGGTGAGACAGCAAACAGGAAGGAAATAGAAAAAAAAGGACAGGTGAAGAACTGAAAGCTAGTGGCTAGGGCCAAAGGGGTGCCCAAACCCTTAAAGTATTGCCCACATCACAACAGGGAATACCTACCTATGGGGAAGACCACATTGGTGACACAGTGAAAGTTACAGGTAATGTAAATATATTTGTAGTTACACTACTTGCTGTTGTACTTTTACAGAATACAGTACTGTACATAGATATACAACACTCCTTGAATTAATGCATTATGAATACAATCTAAGAGATGTCAATCACCATATTGTAGGTTCCATCCTATTGCTCAGTATTATTTTCGTAAATTTGGGACTGCATGTATGTTTAAGGTTAACAGGTGATACCTTTATCATGTAACATGAGTGTAGGAATTACAGTAATATGTAATGAGAAAGTAATTACATTAGTTAGGTGACACTTTTTTGTACTATGCAATGTGTTGGTAATGAACAGAATGTAAGCTTATATAGTACAACATGACAAAATATTTAAATTCATCACAAATTTGAGGCTTTAAGTTTTAGGTATCCTACTTTTAACTACCTGTATTCGCTCAAAAATCATTCAGGGTATTAGTGTGGACCAAATGAGGTAAATAATGATCTGTTTTATATTGAAAAATGTTAACTAATAAGTAAGGTAAACATTGCAATTGTCTGCATCCTCGATTCTCACACTTTTGAGGAACCAAAATCACTTTCTGTTTTTTCCTTTATATTTTGGAGACATACTTTGTGCAAATACGTAAAAAGCACATTTTTTAAAAAAATTATTTACCTTTATATGTATTTACTTTGAAATGGAAGCAAGCTTACCTAGCAGGTTTTTGCCTCTGCTTGCAGTGTTGCCAGATACAGGGATATTTCCATTTTTTTAATTGTAATATTAATGGAAAGGCTTGCAGGCAGTTGTGCAATAAGTAGCCCAGTTAGGCAGGACATTTAATCATTTCAAATTGGGATAATTAATGTTTTGATCCCCAGTTGAAACAACATGACCTGACCCAACCTAACCTAGTGTCCTTCAGGACCTATAAAAATAAAATATATCATGCGGATAATAGCCCAAAGTAGCCCAATTGGGCAGGTCAGGCGTAATGTGCACAACTGCCTGTCGTAATTTCGCCAAGGAAACCTGGTAACACTGTTTATCCAATCGCAGTTTGTCCCTCCGCTACATAATAAGTTGTATTTTAAAATTAAAATTTCTAACTAAGAACACATTACCTCAAGATGATGGTATTGAGAATTAATAAAGGTAACCAAACCCTATCTAATCCAACCTAACTAATAGTTCGCTGGCGCAGATAATTGCAATATAAACCATAAGTAATCTCAGAAGAAATAATGGCATCTGTACAGCTCTCTAAGTAGTGAGTGTTCTCTTTGATGTGCTTCATAGTATGGTATTTAAATGCCTTAAGACCTATATGTATGTAAACAGTGCAATACTGTACAGGAATACCCTGATATCCAAAAGTAACAGCAGTTGGATTTTGAATATTTTGAATTTGGAGTATACGATCTTCACAAATATGCTACTATAAATATGTACAGTACTGTATACTAATTAGCATTATTTGAGGAGAAACACAATATTTCCTGTATTAACCTCCAAAATTAATGACATACTGTACACTACATACACAGTGCAGGCATTATGAGGTCGGGTGGTTCGGAGAAGACTGTCCCAATGTTAGGCTCAGGTGGTACGAGGCAGAGACGCCGATCTCAGTTGTGCACAAGTTACATCACTTACTTGTGGTGTAGAAACAATGAATGAAAAAAAAAAATGGAGGTAAAAGGAAGCTGCAAATAAAAAATTCAAAAGAACTAGACAATAAATAGGAGGGAGGATCAGACTAAAAATTAAATGCTTCTGCCAGTTAGATGTCCATTTGTCTGGGTAAACTTGCCATCATGGACATTAAATAATCTTACAATTCTTTGTCAGTTTCTAATCACGACATAGCAATAAAGAGAATTTGAGAGAAGCCATAATTTGTGAGGTAGTGAAATGCGTCTTGATCTCTCATGCAGACTGCAGAAACTGAGCAAACTGCATGAACACAAGAAACTCACATCATGCACATTTCATAATTTGTTAAGCTGAATAATGGAAGTGTGAGTCAAGTTCCTTTGAATAGTGGGTATGCAGTATTTCCTTTTTCTTAATCGTTGCAATAAAAATTCAACCGATAACCAGTTGACGAAGACTAATATCTGGTATTCCTGTAACAGGTGCTGGAGATGCTCCTCCTGTGGTAATGGTCCTAGAATTTACAGTATTATGTTAGTTATTTTACATTATGAATACAGTAAATACTATAATATGAAAAGGTAATACTGTGTAAATTAATGTACAGTACTGTACTTGTTTGTAATCTCCATTACAGTTTAGTTGTCTTAGTTTACATCAAAGCATACCTAGATTTTGAGTAATGGTGTATTTTATGATAAGCAGTGAATTTTTTATTGGTATAACACTAGTCCATAGTACTTGTTATGAAGAAAATAATAATGATAATAGTAATTGTAAGTAAGCAGTGAACAGTCAGGGTTGCTTATTTCAGGAAAAAGTTATGCATCACTCAATTTGTATTATTGTGCTATATAAATTGAGTGAAGAAAAAGCTTTCTCCTTGAAGAAGTTGAATAATACGAGCCTCAGACTTAACCATTGTGATTTTTGGCAAGAATTTTTAAATGCAGTGTTAAGAGTTGACAGTTACAGTATTGAATGCCTTGTGTCTCAAATATTGTCTTTCAGATTGCTCTTACAAGGAGTCTTTCATGTTCCCCAATAATAGAGGAATATAACCCAATTTTCTTGTGCTCAGTTACAATTGTGTAATCCTGTCTGAATTTCATGAAAGAATTTACATCATGTGTTGTTGTTGTGTTAAAACACATGCTTAGAAAGTTAGTATAATTAATGTACTGTACTTAAAAAGTGACATGTGTAGTAAACTGTTTAGAAATAGTAGTAATTCAACCTGTCTGTGCACAAGAGTCAGAGATAATAGCAATGTTTATTTCTCTTAATTTAGTTATTTCTTCCCTGAACATCATCTATTGAGTCTTCCAGGTTTTAAGTTAGAAATATGGATACAATTATTTTATTTTATTTTATCACTGCTGGGATTTCAGATCAATGGAGTGTATCTCTGATTCAATTGAGCTACGAAATGTACAGTTGCCTCAAGGTATTTCTTTACCCCTGTGGTGACTGTGAAGTGCATGTGGCATCGCTGGACATGTTCGGATCACATTCAGAAACGGTGAAGCATTGTGTTACCAGTAAATATGATTCAACAGGGAGATTGGTCTCATTCATCTACTCCAGACACAAAAGAGGGGGTAAAGGAATACCTTGAGGCAACTACTGGTACCTGTAATACCTCATTTGGGTTTCAATAGAACAGGTGTCAACAACAAAGTCAGCAATGTAGAAAAGAATTTGGTTTATGTATTACAGTCTAGAGATAATGTAAGATGGGGGTTCTGCTGTTAAGATAATTATTTCTTGGAAAGTTTACAATAAGAAATAAGGCATCAGCAGTGTATTGATATTAGGAATGAACATAATACTGGATAAGCATTCAATATACATGTAGCAGGAAATTGTCATTAATAATCTGCAACTGTTAACATCCAGTTAACATAACAATGTTGGTAAATCTGGAGCAACCGATTCCTCCAAAGTATTCCAAGCAACAGATTATTATTTTTGTTCATCTGCTACTGTTTCCTGACCTACTTAGGAGGAATAAAAAATACTTTAATGTACAAAAGTATAGGATTATCAGTACTGTACCCTTATCACAATAGTCATTATACCAAATTTGTGTTGCTATAGGCTTCAGTAACTGGCCATTTGTGTAGTCAGTGTGTAGCTACTGCTTGGTTACAGTATTTCCATTTCTCTTTGCAGTTACTGCATGTTAGGCATTCCATAATGTTTTTATGAAATTACTGTTATAATTCCACATTACTGGCTGTATTCATAGGATGCTTTCTATACAATAATGCTTTTTAGCTTTTTAGATTATAATATTAATATATATATATATATTTCTTAGTATAATATTACTTTTGTATATTCTTTTCTGCAGAGCTTTTATCTCCAATAGCTTCATTATGATACAAATATAAAAATATATATTTACTCGTATCAACTGTACAGTATTCTGTGCATACCCAAACAGTACTTTACCTGTCATAAGCAACTTTCTTCGCCAAGGTGCTTTTTAAGAAGGGATAAGTGAGATCGGCATACTTTATGTACAGGTCCTGATTCTTTTCAGTCAGTGTGAGTACATAGGCTCCTCTTTACATTGTTGCCACTTATAATAGAGTATCCTTGGGGTTCACTCTCCTAGTCACCACCAGTAGTAGTCTTAGTCTGCACAATTATATTTTCATGTTGACTGTATTAAATGGACAAAGTAAACACATTTTGCAGATTGCACCGGAGTACAGTAATTATACAACAGTTTGTATGTCACTGTGTAGGTATGGTGGTGTCATTTTATTTATGAGCAATAGTGTACTTACTTCTCTGCAGAAAATACTCATAATTGTTTTGTATGTGGTTGGAGAATATTAGTGCAGTCAGTGTCCTTGAAAATTTGAATTGTTTTCCAGAAATCAGGCAAAAACTGTCTAGGATAAGGAATGTTATGAATCTCTGACATAGTATGGTTTATATTCTGGTGTAATAGTATATGTAAACAAATGTTACTCAGTACAAAATTAACTGTGCAACTGTATTTTATTAATTATTTTATTTTTTCTTACTTTCATATTCAGTTATCTGAGAATGAGACATATTGGTTTAAATTTGTATGAACACTTTCATATTACTATATTGAGTTAATTTCAGGATGTTAATAGTAGATTTACTGTACTTTTTTTTTTGAGGGGGTGAGAGGGGGTAGATGGCTCGTCACTATTATTACTACAGTATACTGTATTATATTTTTATGCATTATCTGGGTAAAAGGGAGCTTAATATGTCAAGATCATAGAACTGAGCAACAGTGAATATGAAAAAGGTAATTAGAACAGATATCATACTGTAAAAGAAATATGCTTTAGGGGAACAGGCATGATAGAGATTTGATTTTCTGTTCAATATGTAAAAACCCTTATCTATGTGACTACTGTATATTATGATGATAGCGACACTTTAAAAGTACGTTTAGAGCATTACTGTACAATTTATTCTAATTTCTTCCATACAGTATGTTAAATAGGTGTGCATTGGGTTACATTTGGAAGGTAACCCAATTATATTGTATGAAGTCAAAATATGTCTGGTAAACTTGAGAAGTAACTTTTTAGACAGCTGGGGAGCAAGCTGCCATTAGCATTAATCCAGTCCATTTTTTGATAAACAATATACTGTAATATGCATTACAACTTATGTCCTCAAAATAATATGCTTTCACTTAGTTTTATTATTTGGCTTTACAAGAATTTTAAATTATATATATATATAGTACATGTCACTAATACTAATGATTACAAAATATGCACTGTACAGTACTGTTTACTTCCTGAGACACCAGAAAAGAGGTGTCCTTGAGAGTGAGTTGGTGTTTCTCCTACAAACTTAACATTTAAACTCCCTATTTACAACATGTCATGATTGATTAACCCATTCCATGCAGGTATAGCATTATAGAGGTTTGTCTTTTTAGCCGACAGAATGAATATCCAAACTAATGGAACCACACAAGTTTCTGATAACTTGGCCATCATGGTATCAACAAGGGTGTTATACGAGGTTTTGGAGTAATACATATTTTCAGCTCATTATTAAGTGGATTTGAGTCCAGAGTATGAGTGCATGGAAAAGAACTACAGTTGTATATTTCTCTGGTGCCTATGCTTTCTGTCGATCTCTTTTGAACTGTGCCTGCGATGGAATGGATTAATAATGTGGGAGAAAACCAGAACCAAACGAGCACCAAAACTGATGCATGTCTGACAATATAATGTGTGTACCTCTGGGTAAGCATATAATATCTCGCTCGTACCCAGTACATTCCGTTTACTGGAAACCTTGATTCTAATGAAACATACAAGACAAAGTCTACCATTACATTTTTTTTTTTATAAAATATCCACAGGAAAGACTAATACCCAGAACTATTTACAAATACAGTATTACTGTATAAACTTGTATCAGTATTGATGGCTAGCATAGCCTGCAACTTTTACCCTTATCCAGATAACCCTAACACAAAACCATACACACAAATGTATCTAGAATTACAGACCTGAGATAAATAATGAAATAGCTATGAGCTGTAAGAAAGACAACAATTCTGGATGTAAAAGGGGTTGTAATATATATTTCTCTGCATTGTTTACTGATTTTGAATATGCATCATTATCTACAATACAATCATGCGTACGGCTATAAAATTCAAAGAGGTTCTTTGCATGACAATTAAAATGTCAATTAAGTACTAAAGATACAAAGTTCTTAAAAGTACCATTGAAAAAAAGGGGATAAAAATTTGGACTTAGGATGATACAATATAAAATGGTCCCTTTCTGGTTTATCACATGTGTAGTACACAACACCGGAGTCAAGTTTCATTTTATATTACTAGTGATAATGATGTATTTTTTCAGTGCGCTCTACTTTAATATACCACAAAGTGTAAACTTACCTGTATAGAAATGGTTGCTCTTAACACATGACTAAAATCTGAATCAATTAATCTGCTTAATCAAAAGACAAGAGAAAACAAAACTTACAAGACTAATGTTGCATTGCATGGCTAGAAAAGTAGCTGCTATAAGATGTGGAAGTATTTGGAGAGAACAATGCCCCAAGTGTGCTGTATGACACTACTACTGTACTTTACATTTGGAAAACTTGGGTCACAAGTAGAAACACCTGTGGGAGGATCTTGGAAGGCATAAATACAGTTACAAACAGAAAATGGTGTACCACATTCTACTCAACGATGAAAATGAATGATATGGAGTCGCCACAGGAACTGCCACATACATAGATATGGACTTACACACACACACTACACAACACATCCTACTCACAGACCTTATTCCTACAGAGAATAATAATCTAACTGTACAAGTATTATACACACTTCATGGACGTTGACTACCCCTCCCATCTTTTACATTTAGCAGTGTACATCTGTTTTCTATTAAAAGTATTCCACAGCCTGGTGTCTGAAGGTACTGTTGTAAAGATGTTGTTACACCTGGGTATTATAAGCATAGGACCAATCTCAAAAAATTCAACATATACCTTGAGACAACTGGCAATGTAGAGCACTTTAAACTAACACTATCCACTTCAACATACTGTACAGGATACTGTATATTTATCCCCCCTCCCCCCCCACCAGATCTGAGACGGCATGTGCTGTGAAGTGGTGGAGAGAACTGTTTTATAATTTCACTATTGAATGCAATACTGATTTTCATTATTCCTATTCTGAACATACTTAATTACTTAAAGTGCATTACAGTACTTGCTAGTTTTTAATTTTATCCCAAACAATATTTCTGTTTTCTTTTGAAGAAAATATAAAATAATTAACATTTTTATATTAAGACTGGAATATTAATGAAAATCATGCTTGTCACATTCTATTGTGCTCATAATGCACTATCAATTTGACATATGACAATAAAAAACAAACAAGATTCACTTGCTAATCAAAATATCTACTATTTCCAAGTAGAACATGATTATGGGCTTGTTTTGAATGAATTGTCAAACAAAGTATAGGAAGAATATAATATTATCCTTACTTTCAGACAACACTATCATTTGTAAAGTCTTCTCCAAAAGAATATAGACCCTTGGGTTAAAAAATATAACGGGAGTGAATGAGCTAAATCATGAGATAGAACTACAAAGAAAAAAAATTGTGAATATATAATTAGGTACATAAAATGTAATCAATACTGTTCATTCATGGAGGACAAAACATTGATTCTCCTCACTTAACATAATTATGAGACCAGTACAATGTGTTTCTTACTTTCCAAGGATGTACGAGGTCTTGCTGAAAAACATTAGTTTTCTTATGGTCTTTCCTACTTTGGACTAGTATGTTGTCATTGTAATAATTATCATTATAAGTAATTGCCTTGGTTTCACAGTAACTGCAATGACAAACCAGTGACAAGATAGTTTTTCAATATAATTAGAGGACCTGTGATCTAGTCGGCAAATTTGAAGTGGCCGATTCCTCCAAACTATGCCAGGAAACAAACCACCCACAGGGCACCATGTTTCTTAGCATAATTTGGAGTAATCTGTATTCTTCAACTGTTAAATAGCATCACAGACTCCTTAACTTGCAGGAAGACTGAAATGAGTGTTGGGTTTGTCCTTTTGAACCTAAATTTTTATGACCAGACATTACTTGAAGCATCATTACCACATAATTAATTTCATTTTTAATATACAAAACATATGGTTCCTTCCTTAAACGGAATATCTCGTGTTCGGTTTAATCGGAAAAATGAAGAGCACATATAGTAAGAACATTTGAGCAGAGGAAATAAGAAAACATACATCAAAACATAAGGGTCAGGAGGGGTCCCCTATACTGCAAAATACACACCACTATAACATTATTTCAAACTAAAAGTCTTTGGCTGTAAGTGACAAAAATGAATGAGCAACAGATCCAAGTGCTTATAGTTATGGCAAATGTAATGAAAAGCGGTTACAAAATTATTTTAGAATACTAAGGCATTTGTGTATGTGAAGGTGATAAACAGGATCTCACTATGGAAAGAGACCTATGTCCAGAGGTGGAACACAAAAAAAAAAATGTTAGTAATGCACTATACCTAACTGAGGTGGCTATTATCCACATTTCCTTGGTACAGTCTGTTATCGAAGGAATTACTATCAAACAGTTGAGCTGAGACTATTTACAATCAAACTTCAGTGAGTAAAGATATAAACAGAAAATATACAATGTATAATATTGTCCTGGCTCCTGGTTAGTTGTAATACTTTCACAACCTAATAGTATGGTACCTAAAAGTAAGGTACATGAGTTGGTAACTTGTTTGTGTAAAGCTACTTTGTAACAGTCAATCACTACCTACCACTACAGGTGTATTCAAAACAAAGTTAGCTGCCTGACACAAGATAATAAGTGCATTAGCATCCTTTTAAACTGAACAAGCAAAATGATCAACAGAATCCGTGGAGAAAAGACTACAGTATTCGTGCAAAATTCCCTATTTAAATTAAAACTTTTATTATGGAATAGCAAGTGCCACTACATGCAGTCAGCAGTTTACATATTCTTTCAACACACGATTAATACAAATCAAATTTTACATATCAAAATATGAAAATATGACCAACATACTTTGTAATCCCTCGGTAAAATTATGACGACTAGTGGGAATCACATTCAGTATATTTTACTGTAACTACTGGTAATCACTGTTTCTTTAAAAAAGCATATACTGTACCAAGCAAGCATTACTTGCTGTCAGCAGGCACTTTAACAGTTTCAATTTTGAGAGTGCTCTAGCCAATCCCTTCACTCACAGGTAACCCAGAAGCACCTCCATGTCATCTGTAGTTAAGCTTATCCATTGTGTCCTCCCCTCAACTTGTATATTCTTGACCTTCCTCACCCAGCTGTCCTAAAGCTATACAATTATACTAGTCACTGGTAAACCCCTCATAATCCAAGAATTAATAACTAATTAGCTATCATTATTATACTTGAATGGACATGGACCCAGAAAATAGTATTAGGATACCATCTGACACTTATTACTCATGTTACTTGACACAACCTTCTGCTGCTGACTGTATGTAAATGTTGCTAAATGGGAGTATAATGTACACTCCAAAAGACGATACATCTCCAAGGTTAAATTACTTTGACACATTACGAGCAAACAACAAATACATAAAGCAAAGATTGTAGAAATACCCTGACTTATCAACAGAGATATTTTTGCATTAAAATTTATACAGTAGTTACACGTTTGTGAAGTAGAGGTTTTATCTATCTCAACCACCACTCCACCTTCAAGAAGATTTAACAATATAACTTTATAAATCACCATTAGTAATATCTGAAAGAACTTGAGCTACTGTATTTAAACTCAGCACAGCCTGTGTTACTGACAATGCAACATGGAATGATAATAAATTCACTTCAAGTGTTACATAACAACACACTCAATGCTACGAGATACTGAGAGGTTAAACACTGCACACATGTCCACTGAAATCAGAGATACGATAATTGAGCTCCACTTAGAAATGTCAGAAACTGTGAGTGTGGCTGGCACAGTAGTTTATATATAAGTAACTCTCTACACAGTACTGTGGTGAATGTGACGCACCTTCGGCTGTCTGGTTAACCTCAATTACTGAGAAGCACATACTTACAGCACATCATGGCACTCTTGAATGTTCCTCATGTTACTTTGGTCCTCCTGCAAGTGTGAGTGGACAACCAGTCACTCTCACCCAGTTGCCATCAAGGATTCTAGTTATGGAAAAATGTGTCACTTTAACACAACCTACAGCTCTCTACAACTTTATGCATATTGTACTGCAAATGTATAGTCGTACCTCCATTATTTAGCATGCGAATTTGCTTCTGCAACACCACCAAGTTAAAGGATAATCAAAATAGCTCATTCTTTAATGCACCTCCACATGAACTCAACTTTCTAACCTCTTGGAGACAAAAACTTTTGGTACCTCCCAAATAATGAGACGAAAATTACCTTCTCAGATATTCATTGGCAGCAAAAGCAGGCTGAGCGGTGGGTATGGGAGGCATTATGTAAGTGAAAATGTGTGGAAACAAGCGTGTCACAGGTGGGTAAGTGACTGGAAGGTATTCCATGATGTTTGTAGAGCATCTGTGGCTCAAATCTAACAAGCAAATTCAAGTTGAGCTATGCATATATATTACTATACTTTGAAGAAAGAGATTCCTTCTGAAAAGTTGTAACAAATTTGATGAGAATCACACTGCCAAAATGTGTTAATGGAGGTATGACTAAGGTGTATATATCTAGTGTATATAGCTAACTACCGTAGATAATACTCAGTTATTAAAGGCATGGATTGCATCTCCTATCACTTTATCTGTAGATAGTATATAAAAAGTAAGTCAACTTCATGTTAATAATGAGGTCAAAAGATATGCTTCCATGACATACTCATCTTTAATTACACAACCAAGTTTTCTCCTTACCTTTTATTCTTCCTTAATATTACCAGGATTCATCATAGTGCCACCCATGACTTGTGCTGGAAGCTTGAAGGTGTCACGTTTAACTAGTGTCATGGCCAACAGTTTAAATCTGTAAATAAAAGAAGAGGTGACTGATGGTGAAGTATTGGTACACATTCAAAACAATTATGCAACTACTGTACAGTACAGGTACAAAAGAAATTGTGATCTGTCATTTTTGTTCTTTTGGCACATGCATGTACACATAACAGTGTAATGTATTGACACTTTTAACTTTATAATCAACATGTTTTCCAAACCAGACCTTTAAGTGATATATTCATACAGGTATACTGTCATAATAACAGCAACAGTGATGGCCCGTCTCACAAAGAAAGTCTGGAGCAACTCCATGCTGACCATGAACACTAAGATGAAAGTATATCAGGCCTGCATTTTGGGCACATTGCTCTATGGCAGTGAAGCATGGACTTTGTACTTTTGTCAAGAACACCGACTCTACACCTTCCATCTGCGCTGTCTAAGAAAGATCCTGGGTATCAACTAGCAGGACCGTGTCCCCAACAAGGATGTGGCTAGCGCAAGCAAAAATACCAAGTATGTTGCCCTCCTCTCCCAGAGACATCTACGCTGGCTTGGTCATGCATATACATGCAAGATGGCCGGATCCCAAAAGATACCCTGTATGGCGAACACGCCCTTGGCTCCAGACCCGCCGGCAGGCCAATCCTACGTTTCAAGGATGCGTGCAAGAGACCTGAAAGCCGGCAACATCCACCCGGCTGACCTGGAAACCACAGCTGCTGACCGTGACGCCTGGAGGCTTGTCGTCAAGGCCCGTGATGAGAGACGAGTGAGAGCAGGAGAGAGAACCAGTGGGAGGTGAGGAGACAGCGCAGATGACAAAGGGCAGAGTCAGAGCCCACAGATTGTGCCCCTCGAAAATAGGACTGTTTACTCATAGCAGATGCTGTCATTACAACAGACTAAACCAAGATGCAAATTCCATTGTCTCCTGAGACAGACGGATTCCAACAACAAAAGTAGCACTGCTTTAAACAACTATTCTTGCTTTCTCCACAGGCTCCACAGATACCCTTTACTGGCTGATGTCAAACTTCTCAGTGTATAAAGAGCTAAGACCAATCACCAATACTTGTACAATATTGGCTGTGGAATTCATTGTCAACTAAAAATAAACTAGAATTATATAATGAAGCCAGTTTTCAAGTTCCTAGAAAAAAAGACATTGAATATGCTTGACAAAATACTGTTGTAAATTAGTGGATTACTTCTTGAATTACGAGCAGTGATTCAAGCCCTCAATACAAAAATCATTACGAAAAGAATATCTTAATGAACATTTTCTTTGCCTTTGTTTTCCATCTTACCTTATGTATATCTCATGCCTGATGGTAGCAGTGAATTTCTTAACAAGGCACCAAGCAGCAGCCGTGGCAAAAAGAACATTGTAACCCAAAACGATCCAGAAGTTCCCCAGCCAACTAATCTTGCCAAAGTCACCAAGCAGATCAAAATTGGTGATACCTGGTGGATGAAAAACACTTCAGATGGTTTGTTCATTTTAATTTCTAAAAAAAAAAAAAAAAAAAAAAATCCATGTACTGTAATTATATTTTGGAGATTCTTTCTAATTGTTAGTAAAGCTTCTGTCAGGGCCATTGCACTGGTGATCTTCTGTCCCTCCTTTCTGATTCATTGTCATCCTCTATTTGGAACTTTGGTGAAACTTTTATTGTTGCACTTGACATATTAAAATCTGTTGATAAAAGTTGGGCACAGAGCTTTAATTTCCAGGCTGTTCTCATTCAGCTTCTATCATTACAGCAGCTATTGTAGATGAACACCTTGAAAATAGGTGCTACCAATGGCAACCACTTATATGTGGCACCAAAGATATCAATAATGTCAAAAAGAATTGCTTGAAGTTCTAAAAGTCTGAGTAACTTATATATTTAGCCTATTTTATATCATAAGAAAGTGAAGGTGCAACCGATTTTTGTTTTTAAACAATGATAAAAGTATCCACACACCCTTAAATGTAGCTCCCTTTCTAAGATTAGACATTTGATTAGTCTCTTCCATTCTCTTTTATCCCTGGATCTCTCAATTAAAAAGATACTATGTAGAGACTGGGGACCATTGTATTTCAACTCATTTTGATTTAAGCAAATGTCTTTCTGCAGGAAGCCCTTCTTGATTAATTTTCTTTATCAATTTAGTCACCTTCTATGACACACAGGAGAGATACACGAGACCTATTCTATAGGGATAAAATAATGCATTAAATATTGTAATTCCAAGCATGAAAGTTGAGTAAATATATCACTTGACTAATTAAAGTACAGCTGAATGCACTTTTAAAATTAAATTGTGTAGAGGAACCTTTCCATCATTACCCAGTGTGCGTGCAAGTAGAGGCAGTGCAGAGGAGAGCATGAGGACAACAACACAGTTAGCGATGACGTGAACCATGGGAGTGTCGTGGGGGCGGGGACGGATGCGAGCCACCAGTGGGAGGGAGTAGCACCCCAGCAGTGATGCAGCAATTAGATACAGGATAAGCACCACCTCCAGTGCTGCTCCCACTGGTCCCAACACTGACAGTAACACTATTCTCTGCAGACAGAAAAAAATAAAATGTGTAAGACAAAAATAACCTAACACTACATAGTTCACTTACTGTATAATACATCACTGCTAAAGCTAATTCTAATTCAAAGTTATATCAAGTCAGTTATGAAAAATTATGTGATGTGAAGACGGGTGTTCCTTTGATGAGACACAGCAGGAGTGTGACAGTTTTTTGAGCTGGGATTGCCAAATGGGGAAAAAATGTAAGTTGCTACTAAAGTTTTGGAGAAAAAGAATTGCAAACAATTCCTCTAATATCTGAACACCATGGCAGCAATACCTTCCTGGGCAGAGTTGTTTAGCCCTATTATCTAAATTACTCACATTATATTATTACGGACTTCTATTAAAGTTTCTATACTATAATTCTATGGTAAATGAATCAATCCTACTTGTTCACTTAGCATACACAAATTGAATTGCCAAGGAATATTGATACTGCATAGCACCATCTTTTCCTGCAGTGGATAACAATATCATAAAACTAATTTAGCAGGACACTCAATATACATAATATTGACTTGCTACAAATGGTAGGATTTGGAATTGAGTAAGGAAGAGGGGGAGACAGGTGAAGTAGAGGAGGAATAGGAAATGTTTAGATGTAAAGAGGAAGTTGTATGAAGGGATAGAAGTGCCTACTACACTGTATGGAGCGGAAACATTAAATATGGGAAAAATTGAGAAGAGAAGGTTGAATGTAGTAGAGACGAGATGTCTAAGGAGCATGTGTGGTGACTCGAATGGTCAGAGTCAGGAATGAGGAAGCGAGGAGGAGACCAGGTGTCGTGAGAGACTTAGCAGGCCGTGCAAAACAAAATGTGTTAAGATGGTTTGGACATGTGGAGAGAATGGAGGAAAATAGAATGATAAAGAGGATAGGGGGCTCAGAAGTGGAAAGCCACAGAGGAGATTGATGGACACTGTGATAGGAGCTCTGAGTGGAAGGGGTATATCTGTGGAGCAAGGTAGAGTGATTGTGCAGGACAGAAATGAGCGGAGGAGGGTGGTGAATACTTGAAGAGTGGATGAGGCTTCTCGGTCCTTGGGGGATGGGCCTGCACTGAGTGTGGCCCATAGATTAGCTGGAAGCAGGAGGGGGAGTTTGCCCTGTAGTAAAGTGGCAAGGGTAAACCAGCTTATGTTGTAGGATCTTGCTATGAATGCAAACATAACTGTATCCCTTGTAGTCACATAAGGAGATACATTTGTATTATGGGGGTTGCTCCCTCCTCCAACAGGGATTGGGGGGTTGAGATATGGAGTGAGTGAGTGAGTGAGTGAGTGAGTGAGTGAGTGAGTGAGTGAGTGAGTGAGTGAGTGAGTGAGTGTGTGTGTGTGTGTGTGTGTGTGTGTGTGTGTGTGTGTGTGTGTGTGTGTGTGTGTGTGTGTGTGTGTGTGTGTGTGTGTGTGTGTGTGTGTGTGTGTGCGAGGGGGGGGATTTTACATATGGGCATTTGTGTTTTGGAGGGTGTGCGACGTGACAAGGCTACCTCTAGTGAGGAGATGAAGGCCTGGTATATGTATGTATGTACAAATGGTGATACTGCATGCACTTACCTTGCCCTGCTGTGCCTCCCCAAGTATAGCTGGAGCAGAGGCCAGAGGAAGTGCCTTAATCCCAACCAAAAGCTGTAGAGTGTTGAGGCCCACAATGACCACTGCTGTCCCTGTCAGTGCCAACAGCAACAATAATGCCAGAGGGTATGCCAGTGTTCGTTGAAATATTCCTACACGCCGACGTTTCTCTGTTTGGGAGAACATTATGCATGTTATGCTGATCATAAATGAGTTACACTGTTATAGTAAACTGAGAGAAATTTCTGAGGTTTATTAAATAATACCAAGGTTTTAAATTCCTCAACTATTAAAATTTCATAAGCCTAATTTTACTCTCTCCATATTCAAAGAAACAAAAATCACAAACTCAAGAGTTTCTAATCTCATAGCAAAATATTGTATACCAGTATACACACATTAGAAATTCAATGCTACAGAGGATTCATTGAGTTTTATAACAATGTGAGGAAGATTGCATTCTAACTACTGCCACATGTTATAATATGTAACAGAAAAATCCTAGCCAGAAGGGCTGCTTGATCACTCACCCAGTTTAAGTCGTCTGCGTCTGGCCTCATGGTACAGATTGAGAACCTCTTCTTCTGAGGGTGTGGCGGCCAGGGAACGTGTGATGGGCCGGGCGTGGGGGACCAGTGGGCGAGCTAAAGTACGGGCCAAAGCATCCTCACGCAACATAGCCGCATGGTGTTCCTCTGCCAAGTCCCTCAGGAAACCAGGCTTCACCATCAGTCGACCCATCGCAGTGAACAAGTGGGCCAGACCAACAGGTGTGCACACTAAAATGTAAAGCAAAATACTACAGTATTCATTTTCCCAGAGATAAAATTAACCTTAATTTCATAAAAAAAAAAAAAAAAAAAAAAGACTAAAAGAGAGTAGCCTGCAGTACAGTTATGCTTAAGAACATAAAGCACCTACAAATACTATATCACATACTTTTTGGTACATAAAACATCCACTCCTGTTGCTGGTGCAGACAACTAATGTGGGATATTTGTGAGAGAATGTTGCCGTAATTACATAATGAGGAAGTCAAGAGGTAGTTCTGGGGAGGGAGAATGTGTGTGCTGGATGATGATATGAATATGTGTGTCATCTGGTGAGGTAGAATAGGTCAGGAGGTAAGATCCTGAAGTAGGGAAGGGAAGGTAAAAAAGGTGAAAATAATGAATAACTACATAAATTATAGTATAAGCATTAAAGGTAAGGTGAAATGAAAGATTGAGAGGGGAGGGAAAGATGAAATAAGAAAGGAGAAAGGGGAAAAATAACATAATAAGAGAAAAAAGAAGAAAGCAGAATGATGTCATCAGAATTTAAGAACAACTGAAGGAAGGGAAGGGAAGAGTGGCACATCAGGGAGTATGGAAGGGTAGAGACCCTATATAGGGTCTCTAGGGAAGGGAAAAGTGGAGCAGCAGGGAGTAGGGAAGAGAAGAGTAGAGCAGCAGGGAGTTTGAAAGGGAAGAGTGGAGCAGCAGGGTAGGTACAGTAGAGATGGGTCAAATAGAATGACTAAGGTATAACGGTCACTTTGTGTACAGAAACCAGGAACTGTACATCTATTTACAATCTGCTATCAATGGAGTCAAGATGTAGCAGATTCCTCCCCTCCTTCCATGCCAGGAATACCACCAATACACTTACAGTATAAACATTTTGCATGTAATAATCCCCCCCCCCCCCATCCGCCAGTGCGAAAGTGTGTATAAAGGGATTTGTGCAGTCAGCTGTACTTTTAACATATAACAATATAGATTCTAGTGTACTGCACATCTTTACATACTAAATATACAAATGTTGCACTTTTATAAAATAATAAAGCTTCTATATATATCCAATATTTCTATCAGATGGCAAATGTAGAACAGCAGCAATCAAAGTTGTGAATGACGTTACTCCTTATCCCTGCGTGATGAGCTTCAACGGACTAATAAGGGACTTCAGGCTTCAGCAGGGTTATCTTAGCTTGACTATATTGTCGGTGGATATTTACTGTCAACCAGAAAAAGAGCATACTGCATTATAAAAATAATAGACAAATGGGTCAACTTACATAACAACATGAGAACACCGAGGCAAGATATAAGTGAGTACAGGAACGGTAAGTAGAAGCTCCCCCACACATCTGCAAACAAACAAAATACTATATTATTTACTAATAATTCCTCGTTTTGCTTCTATCTGTAGCCTTTAGATTGCTTACAACCTCAAATTCATACAATAAAATAACTCTTCAATTCCCTTTATTTATTGGCATTTAAAGCTAAACTGCCCGGTAATAAAAGGTTATGGATTCCTCCAAATAATGGCTCCAAATTAGAAAACACAAACAAACCAACCAAACAAAAACAAGGATTACCGTACCGTCCTGAGGTGGTCGGTCTACTTATGACAGCCATGTCTGGAACAAGTCATCACCTTTTTATTTCCTATTTAATGGTACTGTAAGCTCCACTTTTATGAAAGTAATAAAATTTACAAAATTTGAGTCACAAAACGACCCATCAATAGTTTAGAAGGATAAAGACGTACGGTACAAACTCTAGCTGTATTAGTGTCAATTATGGCAAAATTTAATGTAACTCAACACTCAATGGTTAGAACACACAAGTATATACGCAAATTTTTCCGATGTGCATGTTTAATGTTTGACTAACGAAACGTTAAAACATACACTCCACAACATAACGGAAAACAAACTCGACGCATGCAATGTATACACTCCCTCATTACCACCGGCGTATTCAGTCTTGTATAAGTCTGTCCGTCACTACCATGTCACCTCAAAAGCACTATATAATATTCTTCCTCTAACAACCTGTGTTAATTTTTGATGAGGCAGACGAGGACGGTGATTATGGGGATTGTGTCGTGGTAACGGTGATGGGGTGGGGTGGGGGATATGGAGGACACTTTAGGGAAGCGGTCCGCCTCACCACCATACTCGCAAGTCACGCCTTTACACACAATACACAGGTGGTAAGAGGTTTTTTTTTTCCAGTGTTCTGAATGGACTTACTTTCGGGGGAAGTGGTTATAAAATGACAATGTATGATGATCTTCCAGTGCACACATTTATTATCGTTCTACAGTTGTAAATAGTAGTACTCATGAACACCGGCCATTGAAAACATTAGCCGAGGGATGATACGAGCTATTAGGCTTCCTGGAAGTTGTGTAGTCTGAAATGGAGTGAATAGAAAAAAAAAAAACTACTGTATAGTATGTTTGTCATTAATTTACTAACTCTTCGACAACAAACTTCTTATGATGTTACATACAATAGTCTAGAGTAAGGTTAAATAGGCCTACGGTAGCTAAGTTTCAAGCCAATGTAATAAGGGATTAATATAGATCTCAGACTGTTAGTTTTCCCTCCCAGTTTCCTACATGGAAACGGCCAACATATAAGTATTCTATCAAGCAAATCGCACACGAAAAACTCCCCTAATAAATTACTATTATAGTGACTGCGTTGAACTGGGGATCTTATGACCCGACGCGAGAACTATCGATACCGCTACACCACCAAGAGACGAGGGAAATCCTGCCATTAGCCAAACTAATGCCAAATTAGGAAGGCACAGTTTTAGCGTTAAGTACTCAAGACCATATATGTTATGTTGGCATCCCCGCACTAAACATTAATCCTCATACAAGGATGCAGATTTCATAGTTTCATGCAATATTTCTTGAAGACTGTTCATTCCTGCTATCCAAATGTTCCCCCCAAAATTATAGGCTATGCCACAGATAGTCTGTTTCTTCAGTGATCTTTTATTGATTAAAACTATTCAACGTGTTTTGCTTCCTGTTCTTTGATTAATATACAGAGTGCTCCGTCGCGTTGCTCTTGGCAACGTTAAATTAAAGGGCGCCGGAAAAATAACTTAATAGTGCTATTTGGCAGCCTTTAAAAGGCGCTGAAGAATAACTTATATTTGACAATTGCTTCACTTCATTCATTCATTCTTTCTGTGCAATTCACATACTCTTGCCTGTGTACCTCTATGTACAGTCAGACACAAATATTCTACCACTTTTCCGAGTCGTCTCATTACACTGGTTCAACAGGAGAATGTTTCAAATTAGGGTAGAGTAAAACAATACACATACTTATGTTTACAGTACTGTAGCAATATTAAACCATTAGTTTCTATGAAGAGTTTACACAAATTTTAGTCCATGACTGTGGCGTAAACACAACGTCTGCGTTCTACCGTTCGTTGTATTACGGGACCTACCACTGACCACAGCACAACTGACACAGCAGTCCCTCTCTAGCCTTTACACCGTTAACATTGCCTCCTACCTCCTCCTCTACACACGTGTTAGATCAGACATCAAATTTTATCCTTTCACCACAAAACGGAGACGGACCGACTATTATTTAGTTTTATTAGCATCCTCTTGTAGGCATGTACAAAACACCCTTCAATTATGAAGACGCAAAATCACCCCTTTCGTCAGCACGTTCACAGTACAATCCGTGACTAACGTTACCGAACTCGACACAATAATCTTTGGATACCAGAGTAAAAGGTTAGTTTAGTTGAGTAATGTGTGTATTAGAAATATACGTGACAGGAAGTAGTACCGTAGCCTACCACCAAGGCCTAGGCCTATACCACAATCCTTCCCAATTTCCCATCCTCTTCGAAAAGGAAGCGATTCCCTGTATAATTACCGTATGTCACTTGCACTTAGCTCTGCCAGCCACCAGATTTACAAAGATGTAAACTGGGGCTACCATTAAGAAATTCATCACATCATATTTCACTATTTTTATTTGTTTTCAGATGCGACGAGTAATTAATACAGCCACATTGAAACTTGCACTGGTGATGACAGCAGCAATGGTATTCTTCCTTCTCCAGAACTACAATCCATACACTACTACAGCTGTAATATCTAGTATCAATACAGCATCAAGTGCCAATGTTATCACTCACAGTAACTCTACTCCAACCCTACCCTCACAATCACTCACTAAAGATGTAAATATTCCAGTTCCCTCTGATGGAATGAAAGCACTAAATACAAAGGGCAGCAAAATCAATCCTCATAATGATGAATATATTTATATGCCTACAAGAAAGAACGACAGTCTCTCAGCCTTTCACAGAACAACATCCTCAAGTGATGATAATTACAGAATACAACTGATGAATGATGATGGAAAAGACTCGCTGATGGATGCATCCATATCATCTCTCAAAATATTTCTGAGTAAGGGAAAACTCTTTTTTGCAGATATGATCAGCGGTTCAGATAAGAGTAACAATGAAAAGTTAGGAAATGTGATACAAACAATTCCACAGGCAACCACAAAGGAGACTAAGAAAAATGATTTTATCAAACATCCTCAATATGAAATCAACAGCTGGAGTAAAAACATTGCAGAGATGGGGTCCCAGTCTAATCAAGCAAAAATCAATACCAATAATGTACTTCATAAATCAGCATCAAAATATGAACACAAACCAAAAGTGAATCCCTCAACAAAACTAGAGATGTGCCAAGTCCAAATGCAGGTGGAGGGGTGTGAGTGTGAAAGGACCATTATTTCCTGGCTGCCCAAGTGTCCTGGACCAGACGTGACACAGCAGCAGCTCCTTACCTCCATCAAGACCACCCTGGGAGAGTCGACCTGCAGTGACTCTGCTACTTTACGTGGAACAAATCAGTCCGTATGTATAATTCATTAATTGTGTCAAGATGTTTTCATTTTCACATTTCCCTCCCAATATTGTTGACAGTTTTCCCCTCATGGTAAGTTTGAAGGCAAAGATTTCTGCTACTAGTAAGAAGCAACATCATTTACTGAAATTCACTGGTGACAGTCCTTCAAATCCAAGAGTACACAGCATTAGACTGGGAATGTAGGTGGAAGCAACTGTTTGTACCAAGTATATTCTATCAGTGATAGATGATGCAAGCTAAGGGACATCAAAAAAACACCCAGTGCACGATACCATACACAAATACTATTATCTCTTTACACCTTGTCCACCCCAAACCAATCTCTATAAACTATTCATACTCAAATCACACACCAATCCATCCAAACACTAAAGAACAACACTCAGCTGCATGCACGGCCTCCAGACATCCACCCATTTGAATACTCCCTTCCCCGTGAGGACAGAGTCCACCTGGCCAGGCTATGATGTGGCCACCACCCGGCCCTTCTGATATATCAGAAGAAGCTGGGTGGATCCAGGATGCAACACAGCACCTCATTCTATTAAACACATTATTGAAGACTGCAAAGTACACAACCACACTCGCCAGCAATACAACATAGCCTACACTCTCTGAGGGCACTGTGAGAAAGCCTGGCACAGGCTATGGCCTTCCTCAGGAGCTCGGGGCTGCTCGGCCACACAGCCTTAGGAACTTCAACAACAACAACAACAACCAAGTAATACAGTATGAGTTACAATCGACATTCACTTTCAAACATTCAGCACAAAGCCAATCATCATTCTGTACTAGAGTACAGTGCCCACTATGTTCAGTACATGACTGTCTTCATATTCTCTGGTATAGTACACATGGTAACCATCAGTAATTTCTTAAAATTCAATATTATCATGAAATCAGTTCAAAACAGGCCTCATGAGATGATTACAAGTGTAAAACTTGTGCATCAGATATATATATATTTTTACAATGAAATAAGCTTTGTTAACGCCTAGGTTGCCTCTCTTTATATGCCAAGAATGAAATTTTTAGTAAAGTGGCAAAGGATTCTGGGCCTAATTAACTATACACTTAAAACTACTGTACATTAATTAAATAATTAGTATAATTCTTCCTACTTGCATTTTAAACTTTCCCTTTTCTTCTCTCCAGGTTGTGAGCTACAGTCTATTTGGAAAGTTCCCCAGTGACTACTTTCGAGGAGCAGTCAAGTTAGCCAATGAGCTACCAAAGAGTTACCCAGGCTGGTCCATACGCTTCTACCATGACCTCAACCCAAATGTATCTAGACACAAGGCCTGGCTGTGTGACCTGGCCTGCCAACACTCTCACCTTGACTTGTGTAATGTTGTCAAGCTTACTGGAGGTGAGGCAACACTTCATTCTATGACCTCTAATGTTTTTTATTTCCATGCATATTTACTAATCAACTCTTTACTCTTGGGTATATATTTCATTATCATTATTATTACCGGCCCAATTATACAGTACCGTACACTTGGATACCATAGTCTAGCCCAGCTGAGTCGAAGTCAAAGATCTGAAGCAGGTGATTTCTGGACGACAGCCCACTCAAAGCCTCCATTGGTTCGAGATGTGTGTAGCTTCGTGATGGTTTGGGTGGGCTGTCATTCAGAAACTGCCTACTTCAGGTGGGCTAGAGACTATGGTATCAGAGTGTAAATTGTTGTTAACCCTGGTAAGCTGAAAGACCAGCTTCATGTCCAGTTCCACAGGACACCAATCTTCCTGACTGGCAAATGGAAGTTGAGGGTCATTTGCAAGCTGGTTTAAGCATGTCAGTTGTATGATAAGAAGGCAACCCTCCCCTACACCATTCTTCATTATACATATTGTGGAAAAGATGGTTCTGTTGCAATGCAGCCCAGGAAATCTGCTTCTTTATATCAAGTTTTCAAGGAATACTTTTACTACAAAAATACTTCAACTGTGAATATTCATTAATAAATATCTATGTCCCTTCATACCAATACAATGAGGAACTTCACGGTGAGGACTAAGCAGTATCCATCCTTTTTTCTTATATTATCAGGGCTAGGAGACATAAGGTGGAGCGTCGCATCAGTGTGGAGGATGGGAGTGGTTGGGGACCCACTCGTGGGAAGGTACCTGAATCGTGATGCAGACTCCCCTATACTTCAGAGGGAGGTGGATGCTGTTGATGACTGGCTACGCTCAGGCAAGGTCAGGCAAGGTGGAAAGTCAAGGTTGAAGGGTTCCTTCAAGATATGAAATAGTGTGCATGTGGGGGGGCGGGGTCATTGTAGGAACTGAGAAGTTGTAGGTTAAAGAGATGCTAGAGAAAAGTGAAAGTTAGCAAGTAAAAGAAGACATAAGGAGAATACATGTTAAAATCTAATTAGTTTAGCAATTGAATAACATCAACATATACCTACTAAACCTCCCCACCCACTGTGGGACTAGTTTAGCTATGGAATATAACACAAAACTAATCAACTCCCTATCATTTGCATGCAATGTGTATAGTGCTTTCACACAATGCGAGATAACCCTGCCCACAACGTGGAGGTACTGGCGGGTATGTGGGGTGGATGTGGATGGTGGCACAGTGAAGCCATGCCAATATACAGGAACAGGTTGTTCAGGTGGTCACACCGGAAACTCGCCACGCTCTCAGCTGACCAACAAAACTTAGTGGTCAGTGATAAAATTAATCTTAACCTTTATCTAATGACATTATTTTCGTTAACATTAATTGACAAAATACTTTCTCAATCAGAGGGAAATTTCCCTTGAATTCATGAAATACTTAAAAGAACCCTTAAACAATTGCTTACGGTACTTCATAAATATAATTGTCACGAGACAGAAGAGCACAATCAGTATTCCACCGAGATAATATTGTAGTTCACTTTGACGTACCTAACTAGTGACAATAATATTTGGATTCATACCAAATAATTTTAATACTTAAAGGGGGATGAGTTTGGCAAAAGAATGACTATCAAATACTATTCTCCCTCCTATGTTATAAATAATAATAATAATAATAATGTTATGAAACTGCTGCATACTTTTACATTCTTACATAGAGATATTACTCACACAATATATAAATGTTTACTTCACGTTTATAACATATACGATATATAATTACACCAAATGATACCGTAATATTTCTATGCAAAACTTTCCATGCAAAGTTCTATTCATTATAGTTTCAGATCCTACAACTTGAATGAATTTCTTTTAACAAATCTCAATTTTCTTACTGATTGCTCACACAATCATAAAGCATATTTAATAATATTTTGTAATTATTCATTGATTTACCAAAAATAACAAAATATAACAACTTTTTTCCAACTTATTTACAGATACAAAAGGGTTGCACATTTAGATGTTGTATTATATATATATATATTTATATTAGTAATAGGATTATGTACAGTCGCACACACTTGAGTAGAAGCCCAAGTTCTGAAGCAGGCAGTTTCTAGACGACAGCCCACCCAAACCATCACAAGGCCACACACATTTTGAACCAATGGAGGCTTTGGGTGGGCTGTCGTCCAGAAACCGACCTTGCTCCAGATCTCGGGCTTCAATTCAGGTGGGCTAGGGATTGTGGTGTGCGACTGTACTATTCCCAAATCCACATCTGGAATGGAGAAGTAATAAACACCCTTCCTGACCTCCAGCTCTTACTGTGGCCCCTAATGAAGAAAAGTCTGGTGTCTCATGACTCGTACTTGTGTTCCGACTACCCCAGCATCAGACCCTTCCCAACTCGTCGCCAAAACTTCACTTTTGTGGGCATGAGGACCTACAGAGGAAAATATGTGAATGACCAAATCCCTGAGGATAAGCCCTGCCCAGTCCGTTGTCGACCAAAAGAGCATCACGACTGGATTTACTGTTAAGATATTTACAAATGTTTTTTCTTGACATCTGTGAAGACTTAATGAGTGACCACTTTCTAACTAATAAATCACAGTAAATCATTTTTTCGTTCAAATCTATGGTATATGATTTATAATATTTCCTTGTTGGATAACCGCACAAAAAGTGATTCACAGAATCCAGTGATTTTTTTCATTCAAGAAACAGTATTTATCTTTTTTTTTGAGGGGGGGGGGGATTTGATGTTTAATGTTCAAAATGAGGTACAAAACTAACATTACTGTAATTATTAGCAAATCTATCTATGATCCATTATACTTTCTTGAAAATAAGCACACTTATTGTTGGACCGTCACAATCTTTCTTCTTTTCACTGGTGTAGACATCAAATGGATTTCATGCCTTTATTCCCCAGCTTTCTCAAGATGTGAAAAAAACAAAATCCTTTAGTTTAGACATTTGTTCATGCAACAAAATGAGCAGTAAAGGGGAAAAGATAAGTGAAAGGAGTAGTGAATAGATAGGGTTGGATAATCATAGGAGAGGAGTGAGTACAAGGGAAGAGGGAGTCTACTGTAAACACAATGACCTACGAGAGTGTCCAGTCAACACTTAATACATTTGCGAAGAATGTTACACATTAAATAATCCATGTTATTCACGCTATTCAACTAGTGCCAAAGGCAGCTGAGGAGTACAAGAAGGCACCATAATATACAGTCATCAACGACACTACCTGCATGCATAAGTTACGGTACCCGACATCAGCCACCAGTCATAAATGACGAAATTAATTCCTTCAGTACAAAGATAAAATCTTATGCATTATATTTTGGTTGAGTCAGACAGACAGACAGATTGTCATATTTTTCACATACCTGTACCAGGTATTTATGCAAGGAACCTTAGGTGTCGAATCTATTTCTTTCGGATAGCTGTGAGAATAACTTTCAAACAAGTAAGGGAAGTGGACTGTGATAATGAAAAAACAATAGAAATTGGTGTTGAAATAGACAGTAATTAAATTCAAGTATGAAGTGTGGGATAACTTGCACTTCTGACTGTACATACATCATCACCCCATAAGGGTAAATTACACTTATATGATCATCACACCATCCAGGCCAATTACAGAGATGGCTACTATATAACAAAGAACATTGTCATATAAAAGCTATGTTAGTTACAAACCAAGACCACATACTGCTCCATTTACAATTTCATGCTACAATCTTTGTGGAGGGTGAAGAGTTTGTTGCACCCTCACTGGATTGGATGGAAAGTGTCTTTGGCAAATACAGTACGGTACTACAATATTTTCTGAATAAATGGTTTGAATCTCACTGGTATATTACTGATACCTATTTAACCCTGTGTTGATGGATGGATGGGCCTAGTGATTGTAGTCCTGGGTGCCTTTCCTCCTGTGGGAGTGTACCATGAAACTGGGAGTGGAGCGGTATACAGTGGAGGAAACCAACCCTCTGGGAGAAGCCTTAACCATCCTTTGAGGGATTTAAACTAAATATATCTCACTACTGACTTTGACTAAAAGATAAGCAGTTAATCAACATCAGTACATTAAAGGTTTCTCCCAAAATGGTGTTTTCATCCACATTCCAATTTATATAACAAGGCAAACAGTGGTACTGTAATGGAGCAGACCTAGATTGACCTTGGTGAGATGGAAGGGTACAGCCAACACCCTCCTCCAGCTGCTCACTGTCCTCACTACCACACCTACAACACATACACACCACTTCTCAATCCACTCTATCCATAAACAAAGCAGTTACCAAGAACATACTTAAAACTTGATAATATACTGTATAGTAAAATTTGAATCCGAGAGAATTTCTTGAGAACTTCTAAAGTACTGTACAGCAAATCTACAAGGAGTAATGAAGCATATATTCTTGAAAATATCTTCCCTGCTGAAATAAAGACACAAGGTTAGTGGTGACAATCAACACAGCTGATACTTTCCTCTCTAATGGAAGTTCATCTGTAAAAAGCTAACCAAGACAGTGAAGTGAACCTTCCAGAGTCACACAACACTACAAATCTTATTGCGCTCCTCATTTCCCATCCCTCCCCTTCCCACTCATTTCCAGCAGGTGTTGAAAATATATTTTAAGTAAAGACTATCAATCTCTGCTTTTAGGAAAAATCCAATAAAACATCTGCATAATTATTTCACACAGAAATTGCAACAAATTAATCTTCCCATTAATACATTTAAAATAATAAAAAAACATTTGCTCCTATACAGTGTCTATAATTTGTGAGAAATTTTACAGATGCTTGAAAAGGTGAAAAACATCAAACCTGGCCGGTACTTACCTATTAACTGTGAGAGATTCTCCTGCTGGTAGTAGCCGAGGAGAAAGGAGAGGATGATGGCCACACCCAGCACCAACACTACTAACAGTGTCAGCACTACCACTGTCTCCACTATTTTGGCACGCAGACCCTAAAACGAAAGAACGAAAGGTTTGCATAAGTAATGCATGTCAAATCACACAGAAAGATGCTTAATTGATTACTTGCACACAAAACCTTGTTAGAGCAAGAAAAATATTACTTTAAGTAGACCCTATCCATGTAGGATACTTAGTTCCATTTAAGCAATGATGCCTTGCACCTTCCTGGAAAGTTTCATAAAGGAAATAACATGAAGCCAAAATTAGTGAGGTTCTTACAGTAAGGGAGACCAGGGTTTGAGGTCAATGTTACCATCCCCAAGAGAGGGTTCTATGTTGTGCTGTGCATGGGGATATGAAGATATATATTCTGAGTTGTGACACAGCTCGTAGTAGTTCTTACTTCCACGTGTGTGTGCTGTGATGATGAGGTTAGCCTGATACCAAGTGTACGAGACAGAAAAATGTAACTATCAACAGACAACACAACAAAAAAGTGTGGGAGAATTAAAGGAATTAGGGCAATTCTATGCATATTCCATCACTACAGCAATGAATAGTACTTCTCTGGGGAAGGATATTTACTCTTTATTTTCTTATGCATTAGGTAAAATCGTATTGCTCCATTATTACTAAGCGAGATTCATTCAGATGCTTGAATTTTTAGTGATGCACCAGTGTTACAATAGTATAATTTCTGCCCCAGTGGGTTAATGCTTGCTTACCTTACGAGAGCCAGGAAATCCCTCCGACTCGGTGAACAAGTAAGCGAAAGGTAATCCCACAAACAGTGACAAGTTGGAGAAGAGGAATATGATGTTCCATAATCCTGGAAAAACACACAATATACAGTAAACTCAAATGAATGTATAGTATAGTAATTATATTAGTGTAGGTGATGTAAACCCCTATGCAAATGTAATACTGTACAGTACTGACAAAAGGCTGACCAAAAATTGGTTAATTCTCAATTAATGACTGAACACCAATACAGTATAATCTCTTCAACTATGGTACATAACTCCAGTACTGTATATAGATTAAAAGAATGAACTTCCAATAATATTTCAGGCTAGCAAGTCAGTGACATGAGGCAATGGTAAAATGCATTTTACAGAAGCAAGACAAGATGGAATATCAAATATTCAATTTAATCTAGTGTATTGTACAGATTTTGTACTTATTAGCTTAAATTGAAATGACTTCTTACTAAGAACACAAAACATCTGCATTGCATCAGCTCAATACTGTACAAGTACAGTATGGGGTTGAAACATACCTTGTATAAGTGAGAGGTTGAGCCACTGGACATAGAGAGAGTCCCGGTAGAGTGTGAGGACCTCGTTGCTGAGTATACTGACAGGCAGCAGCAGCACAGCACCCAGAGACACCGACAGGCTGAATGTGCACAGCCATAACCTGTAGAGAGTCATGTAACATTAACTAATCGGTTCATTTTCTTATCAGGAAAATGTGCATATATTTGTACGGTACCACTAAGTCAGTATGTGTTGTCCTGAGTCTCATAATGTTTTGGACACATGATACTGTGGTTATAATTACCAGAAATCATATCTATGCCAGACCACAAGACAGATTTGACACCTACTGACACAATACCTATTGCCAAGACACCTACTGTACAGAAATTATTGTACAGACTAATATAGTACAGTAATTTGATCTTTGTATTTCATAAAATTTCTTACCATATATTGCTAACTACCAATATTTTTTCATAAATATTATGGATCATAGATAGATTTGCAGATTCTAATTATATTTTTGCATTTTTTAATAACAAACATTTCACCAAAATAAAAAGATAAGTATTAATTTTTTAAAGAAAAATACTGGATTCTGTGACATCTCTTCTCAGCATGATTGCACAGTACCACTCTATGAAGTATAACCATCAGCAGATTGTTTACTACTTATTATAAACAGTACAGTACCTTATTTTGTTTTCCCTCCCTCTGAGTCCCTCGTGTTCCTGTCTTCAGAAACTCTTTAACTCTCCCTCCCTCCAGAGACATTTCGTAATTCCATTGCTTAATCTTTCCTTCCTACCCCTAACCTAACTAGTTCACCTCTCCCTTTTTCTTCATTTTTCTCCTTTTATTCTGTCTTCTACTTCCTTCCCCTACACCCAATGCTTTATCCTCCATCCATAATAAGAATTAATTTAGTACATTTCATTCCTTTCTCTTGTAATCAATAACTCAACCAACTTTCCTTCCCTCAGGACTCCGTTAAACTATTCCAACTTTTTTAGATCAAGGCTAGAGGATAGGGGAAGGAAAATGATAGATGGGCAAGGAAAATGATAGGGAGGCAAGGAATATAAGTAGACAAGGAAGAGGACAAGTGAGGAAGAACAGGATGAATTGACAAGGAAGAAGAGGGTGGAGAAGATAATATACCTAGCAATTAAATACGAAGATATTGATAACATCCAACTGTTCCCTCCCTCCCTCTATAGTTGAATAGAATCCCTCATACGAGCCCAGTGGCCAAGGACAACACGAAATGAATACCAGAGGAGAGAAGGAATGTTTATGCGTTCTCACTCAATGCCTATCTACTCTCAACATGCAAAAATCTGTCACAGAATAAAAGTGGATTGTTGACCATGGCTGTCGTTGTTTACTGCTTGTCGTAATGTGATGTAGTGTTTGTGTATATAGCCTATGCATCACGCAACACTTCACTTCTCTCCTCCCCGTCCTCACTTACAAGGACGAATTGCTTCGCCTTCCCTTCCTTATGACAGCTGCTCTCCCTCTCTCCCCTGCTGGCTTCTTACGTCGTTCCCACTCCTCTTCTTGCCTCCTCTCTCCCTCCACCCACACCCAATTACCCACCAAACCACTCTCGCGTCCTAATATTATTTTTCCCGCTGTCCTTCTATCACACACACAACTTCCTTATACTGACTCATTACACCTGGTTCACATCGACTCCACCGCTATTCAAATATCCCGTTATTAAATTTCGTAACACATTTTCCATCTAAACACCGATGATCTCTTAGAGTAATTATCAACTTCTAAAGATAAACGACTCGGTGTTAGTATAATGTTACAACAAAAGCAACAACACAACGCAACCATACAAAGCCTTGCACAGATAAGTCTTGCCTCAAGGTTACTATAGCAACTCGTCTCTTTGCCTGTCTGTATGCTTCACTATACCACCACACAAAACTATCTCCACACACACACCACCAAACAACGATATAACTTTCCATCATATCTGTTACCGCTACCTCCCTCCCCATCCACCAAAAATGAATACCAAGTCAATACCACTACCACTATGGCATCTCAACATAGGCCTACCCTTCTTTATATCTACTACCACAAAACTAACACCGTAACACCTCATCACACACTCCAATCCAAACTCTTTACACGGTACCTACCGAAAAAAAAATTCCTACCACCACCACAACCACTGTACCCCTATCGGCACCAACATGGAGATAGGACAGGAGCAACAAGGTGCAGACGAAAACAGAAGTGTGAGGAGAAGGAAGATGCAGTATAGGGTGGGACTAGAAATGGAAGGATTGAGTGAGGTGTGTGGGAGAGGAGGGAAACCATAAAGTATAGAAAAAAAACAAGAAAAAAGCCTCGACCAGAAAACAACACCAGATTGCAGCACATCTCCAAATGCACACAGAGAGGGAAGGAGCCTACTAGGAGGAGGAGGAGGAGGAGGTGGTGGTAAAGGAGGTGTTGAGAGCAAATACGTGGGGAAGAATACACTGGCAGATAGGTGATAATGTAGGTAAATGTATAGACAAACAGAGAACGAAGAATGAGACAGACTTTGAGAAGGTAAGAAGAGGGGGGAGATGAAGGAGACCGACGAAGTTAAAAAAAAAAAACGTATATGGACAGATAAATATAGATAGATAGATAGATAGATAGATCAAGACAGAGAGAGACGAGAAGAAAGGCTTAATTAACTTGAGGGAAATGGGGTGAGAGGGTGATATAATTATTTGATAAGAGAGTGAAGGAAGAGGGATGATAAAACAGCAAAATGGACATGGTTATATAAAATCAAAGGGTATAATAAGAGTAGATGGAGAAGCAAGGTTGGAGAAGGGAGAAAGTCAGGAAGGGGATGAACCACAAACCATATAATTCTTCAATCAACATTTTTTTTTCTCGTAAGCCTAATCCACAGTTCCTACCCTTCTTACAAAAACCCTGGAGAGAGAGAGAGAGAGAGAGAGAGAGAGAGAGAGAGAGAGAGAGAGAGAGAGAGAGAGAGAGAGAGAGAGAGAGAGAGGGATCACAACAATCAGGACATTTAAACCTGTGAGGGTAGGATCGAACGAGTAAGGAGTGTGTGGGGGGAGTGGGGGCAGGGTCCAGAGAGTGGGGGTGGGGGTGTACTATAGGACTGACGTAAGCGTAAAGTGTGTGTGGGGGGGAGGGAGGAGGGGTGGGCAAGAAGGAAGGTAAAAGAGTAGAAGGTGGGAGATGGGACAGAAGGGGAGAGACGGGAGGGGAGATTGTAGAGAAGGTGGGAGATGAGAGAGAGAGAGAGAGAGAGAGAGAGAGAGAGAGAGAGAGAGAGAGAGAGAGAGAGAGAGAGAGAGAGAGAGAGAGAGAGAGAGAGAGAGAGAGAGAGAGAGAGAGAGAGAGAGAGAGAGAATACTGTTGAAAAGACGAAGACAAAACAATGTGACATACTTATTTCCTGTACACTATGTTATGTTTGTGGCAGAGTGAAAGTTCAAGCCAGGGGAAGGAGATCTAAGAAATATTTAATGAAAGGTGTAAAGGTGGAAGGAATGTAGCGTGGAAGTGGTGAAGGAATGTCAGGTATATATATATATGGATGACACAATCGATAGTAGAGCAGAGTGTATACAGGGAGGGTGGCAATGGGTAGAGAATGGGTCAAGTTAATGGAGAGAGAGAGAGAGAGAGAGAGAGAGAGAGAGAGAGAGAGAGAGAGATTCGGTTGATGAAAGGTAGGAAGAGGATATATACAGAGATAAGGATGAAAGATATATACAGTACAGTATGTTAAGTAAGGGGTGGGGGGTGGGGGAGTGGGGTACAATAATGACGGGGTGAACAAGGTGGTGGAAATGGGGAGGGGCCTGGGTGACCATGTAACCTCCAGGTAGTTTCACCTTGGCCTCTCCTAAGGTCATTTAAGCCAACCCTGGAGGCCACCTGGAACGCTATATACTGCTGGAAGGGGAGTTGGAAGAGGCATGGAAGGAGTCACTCATGGAAATAGAAAGAGGAGGGATCTATATATAGGTATTGGAAGGAAGGTGGACGAGGCCTGCAACAAATGTAAACAAATAGAGGGAGTGAATGTGTAAAGGTTTTGAGGGGGGGGGGGACGGGAAAAAACCTGTAATATTATGTATGAAAATAAAACGAAACTTGCCTCGTTGCTTCGGTACTACAATGTGATGAAAACAAGCCTGAGAATATCGAATGAGAAGTGTTGAGAGTATAGGAACCAGAGAAGGTCTAGTGGTAGTTTTGTACAGGTAGGTCAACTGGAAGGAAGCGGGAAGAGACCTGGCATGGCGAGGGGAAGGTACTGGAGAAATCTGGGAAAGCTATGGATAATTTTATACGAACGTGAAGGACTTTGATGGTGTTGACTGCTTAACCCTTAGGCACCAAGAGGCGGCATTTATACATGTTTCTGACTAACACCGGACCAGAAAATGTCAACTATTGTTCTAAATCTTGACACTATTTCAGTTAACAACTAAGAAAAAACAAAACTAATTATTACATAATCTATATAGACAAATCCTTAACCATTTTAAACATAAAAAGAAAAGCAAAATTCCATCACATAAAAGGAGAAATAAGTGTGGTAAGTGTGTATATCAGATCACCACTTGACTGTAAACTAACTATCAAGAGCAGCTGGGGAGCCAAAATAAAACAGCTGTGACCTTGGTAACTCACAGTAAGCAATATTTTAACCACATTACAGTTTAGTACTACTGTATTGTACTAAACTGTAATGTGGTAAATTCGCGACCATGTACCCAAAGGAAGGTGTTAGTTATTGTAATTGAAAGATTGTATCATGTCCCTCTACTATGTTCAACCTACTCTGATTCCTCTCCAAATAAATATTACCAGCTCAAATGGCATAAACATCTAAGTACGTGGTCACGAATTTACGAGCTCGGGTGTACATAGCCTCATAATATAATTCAACAAGGATAGACGAGACAAATATATATACAGGTACAACATACAAGCAAAAAGGGAGAAAAAGAAAGACGGAAGACTGAAAGTATGGGTGCAGTAGGATGAGACATGAACACGGGAAGGAGGGGACAATGAAAGCGAAGGGCGAAGGGAGGTGACAGGAAGGAGGAGGAATAAACGACAAGAAAAAACAACAACAGACAGGGATATACAAAAGAAGTGAAAGTAAAAGAGGGAAGAGGAAAGGGGCCGATGATTAAGATGGAGAATGAACACCAGAATAAGGAAGGAAGAGTAGGACAAAGAAAGGTATAGGGAAGAGTAGGAAAACAAAGGAAGGTAGTAGGGAAGAGTATAAGAACAACAAAGGAAAGTAGGGAAGAGTAGAAGAACAAAGGAAAGTAGGGAAGAGTAGAAGAACAAAGGAAAGTAGGGAAGAGTAGAAGAACAAAGGAAAGTAGGGAAGAGTATAAGAACAACAAAGGTAGGTCGGTTACAGAGTGGGTCGGCGGTGGAGGGAGTGGGTATGAAGAGTTAGGAGTACAGGGGTGAGGGAGGACAGACTAGGAAGACCCACATCAACATTCTTCATCCCCTCCTCCCTCACTCCCCTTCCCTTTACTCCTCCCGAAACTGACACAGCACTATCATAACATACAATTTCAGCCCCAACCATATACCGTACACATACTCATAACAACATAAACACAATATATATCATTTTATTATCAGACAATCAATCATACACGCTAACAACCACAAAATCAGTCATAAAAAATTCTGACCCTAAACACCCACCTATATACATACAAACCTACCTCCCCACACACCCACAAACAACAACAACACCAAAAAGAACACTCTTGTCCAACGACACAATCGACCTTACCACAACAATCATCCCACTACTGCCACGTCAGATCAAAACACTTGCCATATTATCACAACATTGCTTACTGACGTGGCCGACTCAGCAAGCTTGTTTGTCAGTCTTGTTGCCTTCACAAACATCAAAACTCGTGAATATTATTATATTTTTCACCCATTTTCGTCGTTGCTTTTTCAGTTGTAGCCAGGATGTTTGTTCTGCTTATGTTTCGAATTATCCAAGTTAGGGAAGTACTAGACAGGGTAAGAAAAATGTTCTAGTCGTTACATTTTTCTTACTATGCCTAGTTCTCTCTCTCTCTCTCTCTCTCTCTCTCATCTCTCTCTCTCTCTCTCTCTCTCTCTCTCTCTCTCTCTCTCGTTGTTGGAGCCCTGTTTACGCCATACATAACCTGAGCAGAGAGGGTTATTGAGGTTGAACCAACAGGAAGATCGTTATCTCATCATTTATCTTATCTTTAACACAATGAAAACTCACTGACCTGTCTATAAGGTAATGACTGAATGTTACACGTCAGCAAAGCATCAATCAATTACTTCATAGATAATTACTTTCCTTTCTGTGTTTATTATGATGTTTCTAAGTATAGTCTGAGGGATTAGCCTAGTGCCTTTTAAGTCGCAAATATTTGATGTTTTTAAAGATTATTACAGGTTTATATAATTATCATTAAACATCAGCACATGTGTTACACAAGTTAATTATGAGTTGAGATGCTAATATTAGTAAGCAGATGCCACGAATAGAAACGAGATTTAATATGAAACCTAATATTATAGCCAACAAAATAATTAAATCTTCCCCAGAATGTGTATGTAAGCCTGTACGTTGTGGCGATATATTCCACATGGAGCAGTGGCGCTTTAATTAAGGGGGAAATACAGTGTTGGCAAATCTGAAGCAACCTGCCGATTCCTCTGGTCCTGTTACCTGGTAAAGTTTGGAGGAATCATGGCACTCCAATGTAGCAAAAGTGAATTATCCCCCTTAACCCATAATAATGTAAGACTTTACGATCGTTTACCAATTCCTGAAATGCAAAGGGAATTAGGCTATAGGAGTGGGTTTTTTTTATTAATTGCGCCGTAGCGTCAATCAAGAGGCATGCAACTATACCTACAAGTAGACAGAATCAATGAGAATCAAATTACTACACACACACATATCTTGAAAACATAGCAGAATGAAGTACAAGCACACAGACAAATAAGGAGTGGGTTGCATCCCTTGCTCGACGACTAACACATCAGATGAAAAATACAACAGCCGAAATCTTTATTCGGCAATACACAAATAGATCTGATTGTACTATATTTAGTAATTACTCAAGCATAAGGAACACAGATGGAATTCGAACAAACAATAACAGACCTAGTAGTCTTGCAGCTCTTAAAAAAAAAAAAAAAAAAAAAAAAAAAAAAAAACACTGCTCTCCCTGACGTTTCTTTCACGTTGATTCAATAAACACCATTTGTGAACGCAAGTCTCCATTAGTCAACTGCTAAACAAATAATAAATCACTCTCTTAATACACCCTAATGCATTCACTCACCTTGGCACCCGAACACACAAAATGTATAGATAGAGAGAATGGCAACGCGACGCACTTTACACCCTTCCCTCCCCTCCCCTCCCCCACAGCAGTTACGTGACGTCACACTCGTCAACAACACTCCTCCAGACAGCTTAAAGTCGCCGTCACTCGTCCCAATATTTCAAACATTTTTCAGTACCGGTATCTGGATTGTACTTAAGGCAGACACAAGTGATAAGGTTATCACACTAGGCAAATGTTTATGAATATATATTGCCTGAGATATATATATACACACACACGCACAGGGGTCACTGGGCTCTACGTCTTGTGTTGTACCCCGTGTGCCTCTTCCTCTGTGCTTTGATTCCATTCCTGACACACCCACATCCACACACACACACATTCTCTCTCTCTCTCTCTCTCTCTCTCTCTCTCTCTCTCTCTCTCTCTCTCTCAGTAACGTATCATTCCTCATCGATCGACTGTCATGCATCTCGTGCTTCCTTCATACACACACACACGCACACACATCATCTAACTTTTCTTCCTTCACTCACTAACCCTATCCCTCTAACCTTCCTCTAGCACTCCTCGCTCTCATCCTACATTCTTCACCCCTGCGTTCATTTTTCTTCTCTCCTCCCTCCCTATACAACGCTCTGTTGCTTGACACACCCCTCCCTTCTATCTCTATTATCGTTAATATGAAACGTTATCAGTAACACTTAACTGTAATTTTACGGTGCAATTAATGTCTCGCCACTCATATCTAAACACGCAATCTCTTCCGTCTCGTACAGAAGCTAATGACCCGATCTGAAAAAAAAACGTGGTCACAAAAGTTACCCCCAGCTTATATTTTTTTCCTTTGCCGCCTTCGTCAGCCAGTCATTTCCCAATATAGGCTTTCGGGATTTCCTGAGCTGAACCAAATTGTCTGGGGATTGGTAGGCTGGACTGAAGGGGTGGAGTGACATACCGTTACTTCCTCTTGTAGTCTATGAACATAACCGATACACCTGCAGTTTTCTAATGGAATTCTAACCTCGTCTTTATCTGTACACTCGCTTCCTTCACTGTAAAACCTACGTAACGGTACTCAAGACCATACATAGTCCCACTGTAAATGTGTACAGAACTCAAACCTTCAATAACTTCCTCGTAAATAATGAGAGAGAGAGAGAGAGAGAGAGAGAGAGAGAGAGAGAGAGAGAGAGAGAGAGAGAGAGAGAGAGATGAATATAAATAACAGTGTTCCCTCACGTCCCACTACATTATAATTATATCCAGGACTAGAGTAAGTTATTATTACCCTGAAGCACCTTGCATAGACTATATAATAAATCTCGGTGGTGTAGTGAGGGAAAGATGATAATTTATTACCGCATATGCATCTCTCTCTCTCTCTCTCTCTCTCTTTTATCTTGTGTCTCCTTTCTCTTCCCTACTTCTCTGTTTGCGTTGTCATGTGTGAAGTTCCTGACCCTCTTTTCTCACAACCTGTCTCCTCCTCTTGTCTTCTCTCTTTTACCCCCGTTACACACTTCTTTCTCACTCACTGGCTGCTTTGTTTACTTTCCTTTATTAGGCTTTCTTTGTAAATCTACCTTTTTACCAAACTATCTATCTGCCTTGAAATACAGTCAGTATCTTGCCTCTGTGTTTTACAGGCGCGCGCACGAAAAGAAAGAAAGAAACAAACAAACAAACAAACAAACAAACATAGACAAACGTGCGCGAGGGGAATTCTCCAAGCTCAAACGGCCTTTAAAACTAGTCATAACCAGTTCTCTCAACAAATATTTCCTTTGTTTGTGTAGGGAGTGAGTGAGTTCACTTAGTACTTTGGTTATCAAGATTATAATACTGTACAGGTCCTTTCTTTCCCTCTTTGTGTGTGTGTGTGTGTGTTCAAAAGAATATCGTCTACAAGTGTATAATTAAGGGGTTGATATACTTTTGGTACAATACATTAGAGTGTATTATTTCCTCCAAAGTATGTAAGGAAACAGGACCAAGTTAACAAAAAATAATGGTGTTTTATTGCTTTGAATAGTTTGGAGGAATCAATTGCTTCTCCTGATTTAACCCTGCTGACAAAGAGGAAGTGTGGGTAGCTGGAATAGCCTAAGAAACCACTTCCCCATACCTCCCTCGACTTTTTATTTAGGCTAAGGAGGAAAATACACCTACAGTACAATACGACCCGGCAGGATAAACCAATAATTCCCTCATCTTGTTTAGTCAGTTTTTGTTGTAGAGAGCGCTGGTAGGCTGGTTTTTTTTTTTTTTTTTTTTTTTTGGTAGGCTATGAATACTGGAGTTATTTTCGTACAGTACTTACAAATACAGAGTGAGCACAGTGTTGGCAAATCTGAAGCAAATGATTCCACCAAACGATTCCAAGCAACAGGACGCATTTATTTTTGTCCATCTGGTCCTGTTTCCTGGCATATTTTGGAGGAATCAAGGCACTCCAATGTACCAAAAGTATACTCTCCCCTTAATACCGACACGGTACTGTAACAAAAAATCACCATATAAAAAGAATAAGAAAGAAATATCCAGGAAAAACAAAACAAAAAACTCCTAACAAGCAATATGATACTCTGCCATAAACTATTTTGTGTTTTCTGAAAGAGTAATGACGCCACGCAGAGACAAGAAATAATCCATACCAGGCTTCCTTTAGTCCACACACACACACATACACACACCTGCTGCGCTACACACGTGACAGGTGCTATGTTACCTGGGTGAGATTTGGCTTCAGGTGCGGTATGTGGTGGGGTTTGGTGGTCACAGTGGTGGGGATGGGGGTGTTGTGGTGGCGGTGGGTTGTATATGTGTGGGAGAAAGATGTATGCATGATCTAGAAATGGGAACAAAATAGGATCCAGAGCCAGACGAACACAGTAATGATCAGGTAGGTATGTAGGTAGGCATGTAAACAGGCAGGTAAGTAAATAAGCAGGCAGGCAGGCAGGTAGGTAGGTAGGTAAGTAAGCAGGCGGGTTGGGTTCAGTAGGGTAGATGCAAGGAAGGTCAAGAGCATGTGGTGTGTGTGAGTGAAAGGGAGAGAGAGAGGTCTGGTATATTTGTGTGACGTAGCAGTGCACGGAAGGGGATGCAGGGAGAGAGGAGGGTTTGGTGGCAATGGTGGTAGTGAGATAAGGGCAGTGCCAAGTCGATGGGTAATGTAGAGGAGGGGTGGGCTCTTGTATGTCCTCACGGGTGGTTAAGTGGAGATAATGTAATGGAGTGGGGTAATGGCACGTCGGTATAGCCTGGTAGAGTGGCGACGAGGTGATAATATGGTCAAGGACAAACTGCTTACTTTTTGTACTCGAGTAGTTTCTGGGTATAGGCTAGTTGGGTGAATGGGTTGTGATGGGGCAGTGTGGTGTTGGGTATGAAGTTTGTTTGGTGTGGTGAGAACTATGGTGGGTTATTTAATGTGTGTTGTGGAGTGAAATGTAGTGGTGTAGCATTGTGTTGGGGTGTATTGTGGTCGGGTGCCATTGTTTTGTGTTGCGGGTGAAAATGTGGTGGTAGAGCAGTGTGTTGTGTGGTGGGGTACCGGTAGCAGTGTGTTGTGTTGTATGGTGGGATAGCAGTGTGTTGTGTTGTGTGGTGGGATAGCAGTGTGTTGTGTTGTGTGGTGGGATAGTAGTGTTGTGTGTTGTGGGACAGCAGTGTGTTGTGTAGTGTGGTACTGGCAAAGCTCCCATCTACAAAGACCAACGCGACCCCAAACTGTGGTCTCACCCAGTAAACCTCCCTTAGCATTTAACCTCATTCTCCTAAACCTGGATTATGGTTCTGCATCTTGAATATTACTCTTTGATTGCATGACCACACCTATCTATATTCATCCAGTCTTAGAAACCAGTATACATGGTTTTTCCACTAAGTTCAATCTCAATGATAGACCAGAACAATTTAGCTTGTATTGACTGTTATATAATTATTTACATAAACTGACTACCGTATCTTTTAACAATCAGACAATCATTATTAAATTTTCATTCTCAGACTATCAAGATCCGAACTGTTACCTTCTCATAAAATTCCACTCTTTAAAGTTTAAACCATCAGTTGTGGAAAGGAAGAAAAAAACAAAAAACAAATTCTAAACAGGAATTAGTCAATCAATATAGGAAAATAAATCAAGAAAGGAAAATACTTGAATGTCGAGTATAACTGGAGGGTGCATATCCAATGGTGTCAACAACTAATAAATTATTCTATATGGGATTACCGTTGTATTGCGCACACCATCACCGAAGTACATGCACCCGAGCTCGTAAATTCACGACCACGTACATACCTAGATGTTTATGTCATTTGAGCTGGTAACATTTATTTGGTGAGGAATCAGAGTATAGGTGGAACATAGTAGAGGGACATGATATAAAATCTTTCACCTACAATGACACCTTCCCCACACAGTGTTACCAGCTCAGATGACATAAACAATTGAGGACGTGGTGGGGAATTGACGAACTCGAGTGTATAATCCTGAACAGCACTAGGCTAGATACTAACACAGAATGAAGACCACCGTTGATCCTTGTGTGTAGGCTAACTGGTGTATCGATACGTGGCCGAACTCCAAAGGTCATAAACACACGTACCAGAATCGATATTGTAGTGTTATTATTTCCCTTCATTCATTGTTGGACCCCATAACCTTTAGATCAAATGGGGACGATCCCAACTGACATATACAAGTAGGTACTGCCGTCCACTCCGTCCCAACCTACCTACCTACCTCCCTTCCCAGCAAACATTCCACCATTTTCACAGTTCCTCCCATTTTCTCAATTCCCTTTTCCTCTACTCCACTTAAGGGGGAAGAACAGTGTTGGCAAATCTGGAGCAACTGATTCCTCCAAATTATTCCAAGCAACAGAACACCATTATTTTTGTTAACTTGGGCCTGTTTTCTGGCATACTTTGGAGGAATCAAGGCACTCCAATGTACCAAAAGTATACTCTCTCCTTAAGGTAATCATGGTAAAGTAAGCAAAAGGCAACGTTGAGTGCCAATAAGATAATGAGAGCAAAACAAATGGTCGGGGAGACACAAATAAACAGATTAGTGGGAAGGAAAGGAGCACAACCGTGTATACAAGACGTGCCAAATGTAGGCCAGCTGGTGACATAACAGGCAGCAGCATGCATGGTGATCAGCTGACCCAGTGTAAACAAAGCATTCTAATGACGGTATAGGTGGTAGTAGCCTAATGGTGGAGGGGCACGAGGCAAAGGTGGATATAGAGGGAAGGAGGATTGGTATGAGGGAGGCAGAGTGGATGGGGGTGTTGAAACAAGGAAGATGATAAAGGAGGAATGAGGGCAGATGACACGGTGTAAGGAAACAACGGTGTGGGTGGGTGGTGATAAAGAAAGAAAAAAAAACTAAAAACAAAGACACACACAAGATAAAAAAAAAAGTAAGACAGGAAGAAGAAAGATGGTGATAAAGAAAGGAAAAAAAAAAACTAAAAACAAATACACACACAAGATTATAAAAAAAAGTAAGACAGGAAGAAGAAAGATGTTGGCAAGGGATTGGTAGGGTACTGTTTGCCTTGCCAACAAGGGTACTATTCTCACTCTGTAGTTGTATACAAATACACATTTTTCCATTTGTGCAGTACCACAGTCTAAATTAAGTATTAGAAAGGAGAACATCGAGTCACTGTAGGTTTATATGATGGGTTTGTACAGTCACTACGTAAATATTATTTGTCCCGTGGCAAACGAAAGTCGAAGCAAAGTTTGAAATTATTCAAACCGAGCTGAACACCCACCCGTGTTTATTCATCACCAGAGAAGTGTTAAGAGATATTGAAGTGCCGTCGTAAGGCAAAAAAAGGGTTACCAATGAACCGTAGTATATTGTCAAGTGCCAACGAACCTTAGTTCTTTTCAATCTTATAAATTCAGAGGGAAAAGTAATACGACAGAGTTTCACCAGGCAGTTTTCATTACTCTGAGACTCTTGTCAAGGAATTTCAGTACGACGAACTAGTTCTATCCAATAAGACACCTACTTCTTACCATCACTCACCCACACCTTGGTAATCCACTATCACTGGCATTAGGCTACACCAAGTTACCTCAATCAATACACACACAATTACTTCCTCCTCACCCACAAAGCTAATAACTTCATTTATGTCAGTCTTTCTTTTCAAGAGAATTTAACATGCCATACTTTATCATATATAAAGTATAATCTTCTTCCCATACAAGTGTGGTTGCAACACTCACGCTATGCGGTCTACGGCAGCCTCGTCGTCGTCAGCGTGTCTGTGTGGGGGCAGGTGAGCGGCCTCCCTGCGGCGGTAGCGAAGCACCACCACGTGGGACGCCACAGAGAGCAGCAGCAGAACCACCAGGAACACCTGTAACAAATAAAATTGGTACTGAGTGATGTGCAAATCGATCGACATCTGTAATACTATATATAGCCTATATAACACACACAGAATGACCTTAACAAATGTTCTTCAACATAGTGTGTGTGTGTGTAGGCTACACAATCGAGTGAGTGGTATTACAATAATCCTTTGTTATCTTAGAAAGGTTGTAATGGAAAAGAATCATGGTGACAACCTAAACACAAGAGAACATGACACCAAATACTAATCTGTCTATCAATGTCAAGTCGTGCCTCCTGTTGTTATTAAATATCGACGAATAGACATGACAACACATCAGTCACACACACACACACACACACACACACACACACACACACACACACACACACACACACACACACACACACCGCCAAGAGAATTAAATATCGTGCAAACATATCGGCTGGAATAAATTTCTTAAAATTTTCTCTCTCGTCATTTACCGAATAGGCTACCTATAAATTATCAATGTGTGTGTGTGTGTGTGCGTGTTGTCAAGTGCATGAAGGAGGGCGGAAGCAGTTATGGTGGGCGGTGTAGAGGTCACGTTCACACCACACACACACAGACACAACAACTATAGCCTACCTCACCTCCCCTTCCCCTTCTAACACTCATTACGGTACAACATTATGAGTTTGCCATCATAATGTCTAGTATCAATATTGTGGCGTATGGCGAGTTGTGTTTTGGGAGCACATGGTAATCATCAACAACACTGTACCTTATTCCTAATCGCTCGAGGAGGGATTTTAACCACTCAGAATGTTATGATTAGCTTGGGTATATATATGGCAATGTGGTTTGGGGTACTGGTGGGTTTGTCGCTTCTACGGCCCATTACATCTTCGGCTGAGTGTTCATCATTAGGTTACACAGAGTACAGACCTATACGACCCTGTGATTGCAGTCATCAGTTACTGTCACCGTTGTTGACTGTTGCAAGCCATAATAAGAGGGTGATTTTTGTTTGTTGGTGATTTTGAAGGTATTTGATGTCTCCAAACTCTGTCACGAAACAGATCTCTTATTAGTACCAATGAGAGCGTCTGTTTTCTGGTCAAGTTTGGAGGAATCAGTGTCCTTCCAATTTACCACCAAGATAATCTCCCCTAAGTTGTCAATGAGCCAATGTCACCCACTCATTTATTACAGGCTGTTTAACAAGACGTGTTTGATTTTCATTGCGAGGAATGGCATCATGATTAAAAAATTCCCTTAAGCAAATCATATTATTATAATTTCACAATGACTTTATTAAAATCTTGCATATCCATAATGTTGTTTGATTACCTTAATGTCCCCCCTCACACATTCCCGGATATGAATATGACCTCTATTACACTGCATCCCCTTTACTTGAGTCTGTAACCTTTACCACACGTGTGAGGGAGTTAGGGTCTGGGATGTGGGTGGGTAAGGGGTGAACCAGTTGTCATTACACTTGTTATACCCATAACTTTCTGAGACACAACTGAGGAAGGGAAACTTTAAGGTGGTAATTCACTTTTAGTATATTGGAGTGCCTTATTCCTCCAAAGTATGCCAGGAAACGGAACCAGAAGAGCAAAAATAATGGTGTGTTCTGTTGCTTGGGATTAGTTTGGAGGATTCAGTTGTTCCACATTTACCAACACAGAATTCTCCCCTTAAGAAAGCCTTGTCCTTATAAACAACGACTGACGACACCTGCATTTTCCAGACTTCCACATAATGAGATTAAAAGTCATGAGGAAGCAGTACAAACAAACGTTCATGGGTAAAACACCATAAATATTAACACTTTTTACAAGATTTTTTTAAAGCAGATAATATGCCTGGACCATCGCCAAACTTTATGCCAAAATTATAACGAAAAAAAAAGTAGGTCTTCAATCATTGGCATTGGACTTGTAGGCCTACTCTGCAAACATGATAGGTCGTACACTCAAACCCCACGTAACAACAGTTCTACACACACATACAAATACACAAGGCAATTGGTCTGGTCACCTTCAATATACTCTGGCAAGGCCCCTACGTAGCCCTTCCTTTTTGTAGAGTGCAGTGGTGGTTGGAAGATGTGTGACGTGGGACCTTGACGTGGGTGGGTGGGGGAGATAGTATGACAGACGGTAGTGGAAGAGAGAGGGAGTTGAAGTGGGAGAAAATAGTAATGAAGAGGTGTGGATGATAGAAAGGAGAAAAGTGGTGGAGAAGGGAGAAGATAGTGAAACACAGACAAGAAAGAGTAGAGAAGGAAGATGATGGTAGAAAAGAAGATACGGAAGTGAAAAATTCGTCAGCTTGTTTATTTTATTATAGGGCTAAGCAGTGATGCATTATATAACTCCCAATAACATGAGGTGTGGCGAGGAAGGGTAGGTGGAAATAGCCGAGGTAAAAGCTAGGAGGGTTACATAACGGGCAATAAAAGGGACACAGAGGGAGTGGCAGAGGAGGTGGGGGGTAGGCGTTGATGGTGGAGGGGCAGAGAATGGAGAATAGTTAGCCTAGTGCCAACAGAACCCCAAAACTTAAATAACACGAGGCTACACCATACATGAACACTTTTACACTGTTGCTATGTACAGAAGCGATCAATAGTTTGTACACTCTTATAAAAACAAGATTCAATAAAATGAATAGTTTATACACAATTATAAAAAAAAAATATATAATGCATCAACAAACAGCCTAAGCCATGACGTTAATTTGCTTAAATATCTGTGTTATTATTAATTAGTTACCGTACAAAAGCATAGGCATGAACTACTAACCTTAATACTACCTCTTCATCCACTAGCCTAGCCTATATATGGTACTTTCCTTGGTGGGTGAAAGTATTCCTCCTCACAACACATAAGAATAGGCTACAGCTATAGGCTACTCTGTCCTTACTCTTCTCTTCACAACACATAAGAGTAGGCTAACAGCTATAATAGGCTACTCTGTCCTTACTCTCTTCTCTTCACACACATACCATTACCTTCCCTTTGTCTGTCACTGCCAACGTAGGCTAACAAGCTTCTTGTTTTTCCCTCAATTTTATCACCTCCTATGCCAAAGTTATATGAGATTGTACCTTCGGCTGTCATTAATTCGTCCTAACACTATACAATACATTTTTGTGACCCATTCTGATTTACAAATACGTTCTCAACACTCAGCCTTCTTTAGATATATTACATATTTTACATTAAATAAATACACATATACCGATATACCGTTACGTACAGTCGGTCTCAGGAATTCATACACAGAGTATTTGTTACAAGTGCATGGTCTTTAATTTGCACATGTACATTCATTGTGCTGCTGACTGATTCAAGTATTAACTAAATGTCATTACTAGAAAAATCTGGTGTTAAGACATTAATGTACAGTTGCTAAAAAAGGTATTGCGACAAATCTTGATAGAACTTTAACCCTAGTAATATCCACAACTATTTGTAGGGACTATAAGCATGTATAACAGAAGGAAATATACATATGCTTCTGTAATACATTCTTATAATCCCTACAAACAACTATGGACATTAATATATTTAATGTTGTATCAATAGTTGTCGCAGTACCTTTTTTGGCAACTGTACCAAAGTTTTGTAGTTGCTACGAACCCTTGAAGTCAAAGAGGTGTAGGCCTATACGAATTCCTGAGGCCGACTGTACATACTGTGCCTACCTATATATAGATACATTCAAACATTAGCCACACACAACTATTGACTTTTATTCTTTCTACTGGTATCAGTGGTATGTCAAACAAACACTTTGACACTTTGACCTTCCTAAATATTCACACACAAATAAACGAACATTGCATTCGTTACTAACTTTCTATCCTCACTAGGCTATACATTCCTTGTTTTATTCTTTATATCATACTGTAAAGAAATTGGGGCAAAGGCTTGCATTTCATTGCACAGAAATAACGTGAGAGAAAATGAAGATTTAAGAGAAATAAATGAGACCACAAACATCTGCCCATTAAATTACACCCGTGATTTGCAAGTGTTCGTCACATATGTGTTGAGTAGGCGTGTACACATTAATATATTATTCAGTTGGCAAAATGCAAGATAATCATTTTCACCTCAATAGTTTGGCTACCATAAAAATATACCTTACATATATATATATATATATATATATATATCTAAAGTGGTGTTTACTGCACAAAAATAATCTGGAGATATCAATAGCTTTTAATTAACGGGGTATTTCACTTTTGTTACATTGGAGTGCCATTATTCCTCCAAATTATGCCAGGAAACAGGACCAGATGAACAAAAAATAATGGTGTTCTGTTGCTTGGAATAGTTTGTAGGAATTAGCCTAGCTGCTTTCGATTTACCAAATGTGAATTCTCCCCTTAAATTAATTATAGCTACCTACCAGTACCATCATCATCATCTCAATCAATAATAGCCAAATCGTTTACCTTCACTACTTGTACATAATACTTGTACAGTTTATCAAACCTCTCGACAATCCTTACCACCTGCGGTCATACATATTAAATATAGGCAAAGATGAAGACGAATTGGAGTCTACTTATTCCTCCAAACTGTGCCAACAAACAGACTCTATGAGTTATGATGTGTCACAGTTTATCGTCAACGATAATACATACCTAAATCAGTTTCATAGTACATTCCATGACTTTACATGTACGGTATATTTGTTGGCACACCTGATTGTAAACAAATGTCAATATATCATTTAATGAAAGATTAAAAATAGCATAATTATGTCTTAATTGATGCAATAGTTCAGTGTCACCAGAGTTGACTTGTACCATAAACCTATGACAAATTAATATTAATATATATATACATATAAACATGTGTGTGTGTGACATGTGAGATAGTTAGGCTGGCCAAACCTCAACTCAATACTATTACTTTCCATGAAACATGATCATCACATCTCTCACCACATTCTATCCCACAACACCACAAACCAACATTCACCAGAAAAGCAATATTAAGGGGAGAGTATATTTTTGGTACATTGAAGTGTCTTGAATCCTCCAAAGTATGCCAGGAAACAGGACCAAATGAAAAAAATAATGGTGGCCTGTTGTTTCGAGTAATTTGGAGGAATCATTATCTCCAATAATGCCTAAACTATACTTAAATTCTAATAAAGGTTTTAAGGAAATTAAATGAAAATAACAAATAGTGAGATCCTGTTCCTATTTTCGACGACTATTTTTCGTCAACAGTATATCCATCCTGCTTAATCTTATCTGTGTGTTTGTTATAAAAGATCACTCCACAATCCAAGGTTATCCGTACCTTAACTTCTCTTACTTGTATTTTTGTCGTTCGCCCTAATGTCCCTGTCTATCAATTGTCCGTTTATCATTCAGCTTTTATTTGTTTCTGTCAATGGGTCCCAACTTGTTTGTCTGTCTCCCTAGTGTGTGTGTGTGTGTGTGTGTGTGTGTGTGTGTGTGTGTGAGGTGAAGCTAGACACGCGTGCTGGGGAAATCAAGACACCACTCCACCCTGTGCCAACCACTCGCTGTCACGGCTGTCACCCCCTCCCTCCTCCACGACCCTCTCTCAGCAATACCCACAACAAACTACCATCCCCCATTACCTTAACCTACATGGCACTCGTTGTCACCACTACTATCCCAAACTCATCCTTCAAACTAATTTATATTGACTCATTATTAAGCTGTCACCCACCCACCCACCTATGTCAAACAATCCCTCCTCCTTTACTTCTACCAACGAAACTCCCTCTCTATTTCATCTTTCTTCCCTACTCATCCCCTCCACGTCCTCCAACCATCCATCCCTCTTCTCCCTTTACCTACATGCAATTCCAATTTTCAACTACATTTTTGTCATTCGATCAATTAGTTACATCCCCTCTAACTATCCACCCACACACATTTCCATTTTCTTTAACCCATTATTATAGTTTCTCTACATTCCTTCCCAGTCTCCACCAAATCCCTCTTCCCTTCCTCCTTAGTGCACACCCTCACATAATACTGCATCTCAACTCCATCTCTCCCCAGGCACCTCTTCCACTTACACATTTACTTCTCTGACTCGACTTTCCTCTCTCTTTCCTCCTTTGCACGACTCCTCTCTCTCTTCGTTCCTTTACAAAGCAATTCTCCATTTATTCAACCTTACATTACTTTCGCTCCATACACACAATATATATTCCCTTCGTTCTTCCAACCCTTCCCTCGAGCACTATTTCCTTTATACTTTCCCCTAGCCTACTCGGATACTCCTCCAAGCGGGCATGTAGGCTAACCAATACTTCCTTCTCAACGACGACAACATGTGTACCAATCCCCCTTCACAATACTTTCCTCCCTTCAGGCTGTTATGTCCCCCAGGTCCCTTAACCAAACCACGCAACAACACTTCTTACACCACTCTTGTTTATCATCATCACTACCAACATCACATCACATCACGCACCACCACCACACATTCTTCCCTCACCACATTCATTGTTACCAACGCCGCGCCGCCACCCACATCAATAATATTATATCATGCAAAATATTCTGTTATGAATAACCTATGAGTAGGAAAAAAATCTTTTGTCCTAGCTAATAATATTGTGATAATAAATAGAAACGGAACTCGAATAAAGACGAAGATGAAAACAACCTACAGTAATACTGAACAACACTGTTATAAAATTACGTGTCTTTTACGATGTAATGAGGGCAAGAGAAAATGAGATTGTAGCAGGTAATCAGGATGGAACGAGAAACTACTGACAAAATTACACTGAAAGATAGACAAGAAAGAGAGAAACCGCAATACCAATAAGACCCTCCTCGCCAAAACACAGACATACTAACACTCCATACCTTAAGGGGATAGTATATTTTTGAAAGATTGAAGCGCCTTGATTCCTCCAAAATATGCCAGGAAACAGACCCAGATGAAAAAAAATAATAGTATCCTGTTGCCTTGGAATAGTTTGGAGGAATCAATTTGCTCCAGATATACCACCCAAATTATTTTTGGGTAAATTGGAGTGCCTTGATTCCTCCAAAGTATGCTTGGAAACAGGACCAGAAGAGTAAAACTAAATGTTCTGTTGCTTGGAATAGTTTAGACTTTAGAGGATTTAGTTGCTCCAGATTTACCAACACAAAACTTCCCCCTTAAGGTAGCCATGGCCCTAAGCAGTCTATCTACCAACAAGAGTTCGTCGACACTCAGATGGTTGTATGTATCTCTGTCTGTTATTGCTTTGTTTTGTTTTTGTCCTTTAGGGGAAAATTTCTCTTTGGTCAACTGCGGGGCTACTGATTCCTCCAAACTATCCCAGGAAATAGATGCCCTCAATGGTACTACTGTAATAGGGGACCTTCTGTTTCGTGACATAGTTTGGAGGAGTTGGTAGCACTCCCATATGCCAAAACGAGTCTCTCCCCTTTATTAACAAACAAACGGTAGGTTATTTGACCACTTCACTTGAACCTGGCAACTTCACATACCGAATAAATTACTTCCGGTTTATACTGTATCACAACTAAAACCCTAAGACAACAAACAATAACATCTTTGGGTTTAAATATTTCCTAAAGTTACGAACAGTACTGAGACTGTATCACAACTACAACCTTAAGACAACAATAACATCTTTGGGTTTCAATATTTCCTAAAGTTACGAACAGAACTAAGTGGGTTTCATTCACCGAGAACCATCAGTTAAGGGTGTGTGGGAATTAGGGGACAGGCCTGTCCCCTACTCCCGCACCCCCTTAAGGAATATATTTATGCAGAAGGCACGTCTGGAAGGTCAACAAACCAAAGTGAGAAAGGAGGCGGGGGAAACTGTGCAGAGGGACGGGACTGAAGGGAAGGAAACTGGTAAGGTGTAACATAGGTCTTGTGTCAAGTGTTGTTGTTGTTCTTCCGGGGCAGAATGGCCTCCTGCCCCACAGACCCCTGGTACACTCTGGTCGCAGTGTATAAAACAAATTAAAATAAAGGAGGGGCTGGCCCTATATGCCTGGGCTACCGAAGCACACCCCAAGGAAATGGGACCAAAGCTTACTGTGTCAGTGTGTAATAGTGTATGGTTAATAATAGATTTTTAGCTTGAAACAAGTATCGTACGCTACCACCAGGCTTACAATACAAGGCAATCGATCAGGTGACGGTTAGTAAAATATTTACTGCATCAAATTTAAATAAGCACACTCATAAATCTAAATAAATGAACCGGGTCTATTCATACGACTGGGGAAAAGAAAGAGAGACCTTAAATGTTCACGGAATATTCAACAGACGACCTTGATCAGAGCCACAGCTGCATCTCTGTCCCACAGGAATAGATATGAGAGAGAGAGAGAGAGAGAGAGAGAGAGAGAGAGAGAGAGAGAGAGAGAGAGAGAGAGAGAGAGAGAGAGAGAGAGAGAGAGAGAGAGAGAGAGAGAGAGAGAACCTACCGTCAACAAACACAGGTTAAAGATAGATGAAAAAAAGACCGCCATATAGCCTCCAAGTATTTATATAGATAGGCTATGGGTAAAGGCGCAATGTAGTGTACCCAGGTGTGGGAGTGTGTATATATAGCCAAGAGGTGAGGGGAGAAGCCAAGGGTTATGTTTTGATGGTGACAACTCTCTCTCTCTCTCTCTCTCTCTCTCTCTCTCTCTCTCTCTCTCTCTAGAAATAAGTGTATGTAATGGCTTTTCAAACGCATGTAAAACAGAATACAATCTTATGATTCTACACAGGTTCCCTCATAGTCTGTAGTCACTGTACAGTCGGCGGCAAAAGTCCTGTCGCCTCACCTGCTTCACCGAGACGCCCAGTGTTCATGGAGTCGAGAAATACACACGTTTTATACACTTAATAATCTCGAGTTTATGAACATCACGTGCCTCGGTGAAGCAAGTGAGGCGACAGGACTTTTGCCGCCGACTGTACACACATACAAACATAATACATACACCAACTGCAAGACATACATACACACGTAGCCTATCAACAAGCTTGCACACGCTAACATGCAATGGCAGGATAAATATAAACCCGTCATCCACCATTCGTCTTCCAAGTTCTAATCAAACGACTGCTAACATGATCGAGGTAATCATGCAAGTTCTTTCCTGGTGTACCCAGCTACCAACATTGTGAAATGGTTGATGCATCACGCTTATCCAGAAACCATGTAAAGCTAAAAAACTTGAAAACATCTTACAGCAGCTATTCTCAAACCAGGGGCTAATTTACTCCCTGGGGATAAAGTTACATTGGCAAAGGATTAATATGCCACTGCTGAAAATTAAATATACATTCTGGGTTACTTTAGACCTGGCTGGCTAATTTTTATTTTCTGTGGTTGTATTGTTGTAAATGGCTAAATACTGTACATTCTTGTTTACGCTCCATCTAAAATTCTAAACTAATGGCACTGCCATGTATGCTCAAGTTTCTTTCCCCTCCACCAGATTTGCATGTGATGCTCTCCGAGTTGATTAAAAAAACAACTTACTACTACTTAGCACTACACTTTAAATGCTTAGGGAAGGAGGTGTCTAGGGAGGATACACAAATGATAGGCAGCCTTTAGTAGATGGTACAGTACTATTATACAAGGTATAATGTGTATCATGGCTTAAACCAGTTCCGAGATTGCTGCCATCCATATGGAATACTGTACAAAGCGTGTATCTGGCTATACGTGCATGTACAAATAACAAAAATGAATCACCAGGGTACCAACGGAACCTTGATGGTAGCCTATTGTTTTTGTCGCGTCACCGGTCAACCTTGAACATTCAGCTACAGCGTCAACACTCGTACCGTACTTTAGGCAAAACTTATTTAGCCTATTCACTTTCATAGCAATTTATTCAGGTATCAGCAACTTATAACTATCAGTACTGCCGGACATTCCAATCAATTTAGTCCACTTTGAGAGAAAACTGTTGAAAGTGGATCAGGAAGCAGACCATCATGATGCCACTCTGGTGGATTCGTACTGTTTTACAAAATAATTAAACATAGAAAACCCAGTCTCCATGTATTTCATATTATACATCTGCAGCCAGGAAAACTTCAGACAATCCTGTACCATATCCTAAAACAAAGCACTGACGGTTACAGGAAATGATGACCCCTTTCTCATTATACTATGATATTATCAGTAAATTCAGTATTCATGTACAGTTCACTTACGTCGCCAAAATGACTCCTGTTATCATTAAGCCCGATTCATACATGTAGCCTAGTAAGCTACAAGAAAAGTTCACCTTTACCAACAGTGTAAATACGTTATCAACAACTACATAAATACACATTTTAAACTGCCACAGTACTTACAGTATCATTCGTTGAACTATAGCCTATATTATAACCTTTTCTTACGACAGACCTATTCTTACCAGACTATAGGCTATATGGGTTGATGGGACGTGTTGAGCTACCTGTATTATTATAGTCATTCACTTCCCTGTGCGGTAAAAAGTACCATTCCGTATTCATCTATTATATATTCCATGCAAATCATTTGAACATACACTTTACATATAATAACAAGAAGTCACTGTAAACATGATCCACGGTCACTAACGTACTACTGTACGCTAAACCTTGTTACGATTGTAAACAAACGGAAACTTGCACGTGATGAATTGGGGCGGGGCGATTCGCCTCAGCATAGATATTCTGTCTGTACTACGAATGTAATGTAGCCTACATAGGCCTACTCTTCACATGAGAGAGAGGGATAAATGTCACAACACTTGACAAAGATGAAGTACAGTTATCAGGCTTCGCAGTGATACAAGATACAGATGATGCAGATGAAAGTCGGTCAAGGATGTCTGCTGAGTAGACTATGCGAGACTTCAGTGGGTCAAGTTCCTATGGGCCTTGTTTGACCAGTAGGCTATAGGTACCATAACACTGAAACACACACACACACGTACCCAAGAATTTCTGACAACATAAACAATCAATCCTCTATCAGATCAGATAATCTACTATACTACAGACAAACTCACGCACACCCACGCTCTCCAATATACAGTACTTCAAAAAAGAGTCACAGTACCTACCAAGGTCTAATAAGTAATTTTTTTATTAGACCTTGGTACCTACAGCAGCATATGCACACACGATGGAAGAATGCTTGAGTGAGAGGATAGAGAACGATATGATCAAACTTCACAACTGAAGAGATTTAGCACTGTAGGCCTAGGTGGAGTTCTACATAGATCAATATTGGCATCAATCATGTTTATATTATATATAATAATAGTATTAAGTAACATACTGATCTGTACATCAATTCACCTAAATATACTAGGCTTCAGTATTAATAAATAACATACAGTACGGTACTGGAATAATATACTGTACATCAATTCACCTATAATATTATCTTTTTGGATGAACACAAAACTGTAATAACGAACTGTACTCGACATTATTGTGATCATCATAAACGTGAAAATTATGTTAGGCTAATACCGTATATCTTTAAAATTAACAGTTATAAGGTGTAAACATGAAAAGGTAAGGAATTATTGGAATTGTCGCAGAATTATGGAATCCATGCATAGAACCAAAATGATATCTTATGCCACAAAATTTCCTGTTAAAATATAAAGGTAAGCACACACAAACACACACACACACACACATCAAGTGCAGTTGTGCATACAATGGCAGGGAAGAACATGACAACAAAGAACATTAACATTAGACCTTGACCACAACTGAGTTTATATAGATCCGGTTACTGTACAGTCGGCTAGCCTATATCTATGCAATCTGTGTAGTGGCTTCCAGATCTGTAGATAATTCAGGGTTTCCCCATATAATATACAGTACCAGTAATATAGAATTAATAAGAGGCAACATAAAGCAACTGAGTTACCCTTGAAACACTTTTTCAACTTATGTTATACAGTTCACATTTTTGCTATTAGAGTACGGTAGCCTATTTTCCATGATTTTGCAAAATGTGCCGGAGTCATGATCTCCCATCTTAGTTTCAGTGCAAAATTGCTGTATTTACGGGTGGGGGCCATGGGGTAACTCACTAACAAATCACATGAAGGAACACCATGAAAATGCAAGGAAATACAGTATTAGGAGGAATAATAGAAAAGTACCGGTATGTAAACTGCAGTCAGTATTTTCCCAGTACGGTAATCACCAAAATTGGCTGCCTGAAATAGTCAGCAATATATTCTTTGACCCTGTGGCTTAATTAAGAAACCTACTTATACTGGAGATAAACACAAGGCAAAATTATCACCATTACCATAACAGTTACCGTAACGTTCACATGGACCCAAATGAAAAAAAGATACGAGTTTTTAAATCAGTAACTACAACATGCCGGTAAATTTTTACAAGTTACCACAACAGGATTTCACTGGAAAAAATATATATTTCCTAGAAGGATTTAGTGTGACTACCGGGACCTAACCAGGGCAGACTACCGGGACCTAACCTGGGCAGACTACCGGGACCTAACCTGGGCAGACTACCGGGACCTAAGCAGGAAAAAATATACAGTAGAAATTAGTCAGACCTGACCTGACCTGACCTAACCTAATCTGGACTGGGACACACTATCGGGACCTAACTTGGGCAGACTACCGGGACCTAACTATAAGAGGTAACTACTGTTATGCAGCATTTGCAGAAGAAATGGTATATAGAAAAGTTGTTTGTAATAGTGAAATATAAACACTGGTAATAGTAAAATTTTCGAAATGGAGTTACAAGGAGTTACAAGGAAAAGAAGTACCCTAGGAGACCTTACGATCCATACAAAGAGGGTACCTGTGGGTTTAGTTGTGCAAGTATGCGAGTTGTGGCAACTTGTAAAAATATTCCATAAAAATATATACATATGTTGATGGAGGGCTGGGCATTAAAATATATATATACGGTATCTATAAACGGCACGTTATTGGTTTATATTTCTTGGGTATTAGTACAGAAGTATTCCGTTCTTGACTAGGGCCAAATAGTGTTATATCCCAGTAGTTTGCCCAGGTTAGGTCCTGGTAGTCTGCTGTGGTCTAGGTTAGGTCAGACTAATTTCCAAATTATGTTTGTATTGAGAGAGAAACACCATAGATGAGATGTGTCTTAAAATGGTCCAAAATAGTTGGTAATATAGTGAACCCAGTACTTGTGTACTTTCACCATTTCTAGTTGGTAAGAAAACGGCAATATACTAGATAATTACCAACAAATATACGGTATATATTGTTTTATTTAGGCGTGGGTATTAAAAATATATAAGTAAGTACTCACGACATATTCCCTGACAGTGTTGTTGAAGTGAATCTCGTCTTCAAAAGGATCCTTGATGGGTTCATCTGGTAATAACTCACTGATATTCTTTATGTGGCCCATCTTGCACTCATCACCAAGTCATGCAACTCATCACAGTCACTACACAACAATAACAACAACAACATCATTTTCCACACGGATATTAGCGGCGGCGCCTTGTACCCACTCAGACATATTCAAGCGGACACTGAGTAGATCCTTTTCCTTCCATCATCTTTTTCCTTCTTGCCTTGGCTGGCTTGGTGGGTTACAGTGTTGCCAACAATTCTCAAGCAGCAAAATTTCCCCAACTTTTTTTTTTTACCCTCTGCGGAATTTCCCTTTTTATTACCTCACAAATTTTATGTATGTGATCTTCAATATTTATATATCCTTTTTACTTCACAAATTTTATGTGATCTTCAGTATTTCTCTTTTTACTTTACAAATTATCTGTGATCTTTATTCAGTATTTCTCTTTTTACTTCATAAATTTTCTGTGATCTTCAGTATTTATCCTTTTTACCTTACACATTTTCTGTTTTGTGTGTGTGTTTTATTTACTCTTGAAGATTATCACACATTTAGGCCTGTTACCATTTTATTCTTGATATTTCGTCTGGTAGAATTTTCCCCAATGATACCTCGAATTCTCTATGTCTAGAGAATATTATTTATATTTGGCATCATTGTCTCATTGTCTCTCTCTTACCAGTATTGCCAACTCACTCACACCACGCGCAACACACACACATAAAACACACCTACACTTGTTTTATTGCTTACTGTATTAACTAATATTGTTTTCTATGCCTTCCATTCCCTCAAAAAGAGTTAAGTATAATATTAGTTTAATCTCAAGTTTTCGTTGTACATGTTAATATGCTGCTGCCGATAAGAGGGAAAATTCAAGATATTATTTTGAGGATACCCGAGAATGCTTTGGTTAAATTATGAAATATTCCTCAAATCCTCTTTTGTGATTGACTGAAAATACCACTATAATATAATTCTGTACTCATGACAAGTAACATTTCAGTCATATACTGTACCGCAATGATTCATTAATGTTTTATTAGTGATGCGGCAGCAATTTAATTAAGTTGATCATATACAATATATGACAATATTCTGCCTTACGAATATAATTTGTACTATATTCTTGTGAGTATGATATTATGTGCTTATAGAGACTGTAATGATTGATACTCATATCCTATCCTATCATACATGTATAAGCTTTCTCAACAAACATTTCGTATTCTAGTTGGCATCACTGTTCCTGTGTTTATAGAGAAATATAAACGAATGAAATTCTTTAACAATAGAGCAGAGTTATAACATTAAGATTGCCTAAATAACTATATCCAACTAATATTCTCACTTCAAAAAAGTATCTAACTTTCTATAATGTATATGGTACTAAACCACAGTCGTATAAACAAACATTATAATCATAGTAACAGTATAATTATCATCAATCTTATGTTCCAAAGGGATTAGGCCTAAATGTTTAAATATATTCTTGAAATAAAAACTATAATAATGTATCAAGTAACACAACATGAGGATGGTGTTTATTCCTATAATATAGAATGCCGCCATATTTGAAGTTAAATTGTATTATTCACTTGATAAACGAACTCGGCTGCAGAATAGTATTGTGGCTTGTGTAGTTACAGTATAATATTAGTCACATATCAAATGCACTATAATATTATAATTGTGCATAATTGTATTCATACCGTATTATAGTGTTAATATAGGAGAGTCAGTCTTTGTTGTTTTGTTCTCGGGTTGTGATAGAAAGAAAACCAGTCTTCTGTAGGGCTGACTTAGGTAAGCCACAGACACACGTACTAAACAAGATATGTATAAACTTTCCTATAGAGTTGGGTGTCATGGATGTAAGGCATGTGACAACTGCAATGTGTTGGGCGTGTTACTGGCTTCATTCTTCGTCTGTGTTGGGCTGAACTTAGACAAGGCTAGGATGGGATAGACTATAGTTGCTCCTACAGGCTACAATACAATATCCTATATACTTTTACGGTTTCAAATGATGTCCATATTGATTTAAGGCTCATTTATTTTTCACGATGCCAAATATTTATTGACACACACAGGGCAAAATCCGTAAATACTTTCCCGCTTATCATTCTTAACCTAAAGCGTCATGTAGTTATCATATATACATATTTGTGTTTGTAAGGAATGACGTCTTCTATATCATAACTTTATCATTCCTACCATTACCAGCTAGAGGGCTCGACAGTCTACTTTTATTCATCAATATTATCATATCAACAATTATAGGCATCTTCAATATATTCTCATCTCCGATTGCTGTTCTGGCCACTGTATACATATAAAAAAATATATATAATTAGTATATAATTATAGTACACTTACCACACAGGTCAGAAAACAATTTAAATTATTGCCACCCATTACGGAGCTATTCTAGGTTAGGTTAGATTAGGTTAGGTTAGGTCATATGGGTCAATATACCAATATTCAGAAGTAGCCTATTATATGTGTGAGTGTGATCCTCGTACCCATGCCAACCTACCTACCACCATACAGTTGTGTTCCCTATGACCCTATAAAGAAGAGGAGTGAAGTGACCATGAGTGCAGTGACAACAGAAGGTCGTATTAATGCTGTATTTATGGTGGACAACCCATCCACGACCACTAGCTGCAAAATAAACCACATGTTAATAGAAACATATATATCAAGATAAACATGACGAAACGTTTGCCGGGTATTGTTTCTCAAGCATTATAAATATCATATATATCATCTTCACAAGTGGAAGTGAGGAGCTGGCCCTATATGCCTGGGAAGTTACACCCGGAGTTTAAAAAAAATTGAGGGCCCTTACTGGAGCTCTATGAACCCTTCAAACTACTCCAGGCAACAGATTCCCTATTCGAAACACTGAAGCGTTTTGTGGCCTGGATTATTTCGAGGGTTCATAGAGCTCCAGTAAGGGCCCT
>JAWZYT010000684.1:5000-137500 GCA_034508575.1 Petrolisthes manimaculis | reverse complement strand
AGAGAGTAAACACGAACGAGGTGACTTGCCTGTGGTGTCCAGCTTTCAGAAAATATCAATGTAAACAAAGGGATGTTGATGTAGTGAAAGTCAATATTAACAAGACTGATGTGACCCTCTTAGTGTAAGGTGGAAGGTGGGTGGGTGGAAAGGTACGTGTAGTGGAATGGAAACTGTGGACGAGTGGGTGGGTGAATGGGTGCAAAGGTGTAGTGAAATGGAAACAGTGGAAGGTGGGTGGGTGGGTGGGTGGAAAGGTATAGTGGAATAGAAACAGTGGAGGAGTGGGTGGATGGATGGGTGGGAAGGTGCAGTGGAATAGAGAGCGTGGAGTGTCTGTATGGAGTAGCAGCAGCAGCAGAGTGGTGGTGGTGGAGTGGTCCTCATAACACACACACACACACACACACATTATCATTACAACACCCGTGCTACTGTACCCAACATGCATCTCTTTATATGTCTGGTTAGCCTACAATGTTTACAACTATACCTATTCATCTTACAATGTTTACAACTAGCCTATTCATCTTACACTTTTTATACAACTAGCCTATTCATCTTACACTTTTTATACAACTAGCCTATTCATCTTACACTTTTTATACAACTAGCCTATTCATCTTACACTTTTTATACAACTAGCCTATTCATCTTACACTTTTTACTATTATTAAAAACAAAACATTTGAAACATTTTACAAGCTTAATGGGGTGAGGGAGTAGGGGGACAGGCTTGCTTGAGGGGGGATTTAGGGGCGTTTTGGGGGGTCGTTTTTTTTTGGGGTGGTGGTGCAAAAGTAGGGTGACAGGCTTGAGGGGTTTAGGGGGGTGCGGGTTGATTTTTTGGGGGTTGGGGGGTATATTTACACACTTTCCTTCCATCGTAGTAAATATCTTGGTAATAAAGAACAACAATACGTGTATGATTTTGCACCACCACCTCATAATCATAATTGAGGGGGTTGAGTTGACGTAAGGTAAAAGAACCCTACACTACACTATAGAATATAACCCCACCACACGGAGACAGTTACCAAATCGCAGTGTGTACATCAACTCGGATAAAGTTTGGTAAATAGAACGTGCATGTGTTCTCCCTCCCTGAGTCCCTGGTCCGTCATGCAGAGTGATGACACCCGTGTAGTTTTAAAAAAATTGAGGGCCCTTACTGGAGCTCTATGAATTCTCCAAACTACTCCAGGCAACAGATTCCCTATTCGAAACACTGAAGCATTTTGTGGCCTGGATTATTTGGAGGGTTCATAGGGCTCCAGTAAGGGCCTTCAATATTTTTAAATCTACGGGCCTCAGTGAGTCAATATTTCCCTGCCTTTGGTCTTTCTTCCCATTACATGACAACTCTCTCTATACTATATGTATATCTATAGCCTATATATACGTATATATATATATATGCAGTGAAAACATAGTAACTTACTGTATACTTTATTCCATCTAATTAAGGGGGTATGGGAATTGGGGGACAGGCTTGGGGGTTGGGGGAGGTGCGAGGTTAGGGGGACAGGCTTGGGGTGGAGTGGGAGGGAGGAGTAGAAAGCCTGTCCCCTATTCCCGCACCCCCTCTAACCCTCCCCCCAAGCCTGTCTCCCTACTCCCGCACCCCCCCAAAAAAAACCAAGCCTGTCCCCTACTCCCACACCCCCTTAAATTTACTATACATAACCTAAGTTCTCTCTTAATTACCCTCTATCGAATATATATAAAACATACTGTATATCCCAGCACACACACACACATATATAAAAAAAAAAAAAAAAAAAATATGCCTGCGACATATCCCTGTAACCTTGTTGAAACCTCGATAACAACACACACCCAGATGACCTCTTTCCTGTACAATATATTTTTTTTTATGTAAATGGGCACGGCCTCAGAAACTCGTCATCAAAAATTCCTTAATTCTCTCTTATATTACAATGACTATAACCTTCCAATGACTATACAATGACTATAACCTTCCTCCTATAACTATACCCCAAAACATGCACGGTGATCCAATCAAACCTGACACGTGCCTTGTCCAACTCTCATTACATGCACCAACAACCCAACCCTTATCGTGTCCTTTCGAGTGTGGTGGGTGATTTCTCAAGCATGTCTCTATTTACACTCGGGTGCTGGGCCTCACCTGGACGTTTTGTCTCCTGTGTTATGCTTGTGACTTTCCTGTTAACACCAGAATTCACAGCTTCCCCCCGCCCCCGTTATAATGTGTACATCTTGCAACACGGAGCTATGTAGGGAACAGCTGGGGTGACAATCAATTCTCTCTCTCTCTCTCTTTCTCTCTCTCTCTCTCTCTCTCATAGTTGTTGTTGTTGTAGTTCCCCAGATTGTTTGACCGAGCAGTCCCGAGTCTGGCTGTTAGAAGCCACACAGATGCTCGAACCCCCAAAAGGTAGCCAGGGTGATCGTGAGATCTGTATCTTCGAATGCAACGGAAGAGGTGATTGTTGGCTCACTGGCATGTAGTAGTACCCCCGAACCAACAAAACCACTGTCTGTGGTCTTCCTTAAAAAAAAAAACTTAAAGTACTGCCCACGTAACCGCAGGCAATACTTCCCTTATGGGGGACACACATGCACATGGTAATACATTCTGGTTTAGGCTAACTCATTACGACCCCGAGAAGATTACAAGATTATAAATAGGATGAAATAACACTGCTAGACTAGATATACCTATTACCATAAAAGATAAGGAACAAAGAGAAATTGTCGAGTTTTTTTTTCACAAAGAACTTCTATTGTTTCCCGATGGCACTCACAAAAGATATATTTCAGTTTATAAAAGTGATGAACAAACACAGATTTAGTACAAAGATGTAATAATGACCTACACATGAGTAAGTAAACAAAATTATATTAAGCAACAGGTATTTCATATCAGGTAATGACTATAGAGCATCTTCTCTTTTAACCCAAGATGTGCCATATCGAGGTTCTCAAGGTCATATTTTTTGGGTAAATTTGTGATGGTAATAAAAAGTACATAGCATTACATCATACAGTAACTTTCCTTTCCAACGAGATCAAGAGACTGACTGGATTGAGTGTGTTGTCTTGAGTGTGTTGTCTTGAGTGTGTTGTTTTGAGTGTGTTGTCTTGAGAAGGTAATTTCACTTGGCTATTTCGGAAAGCTACTGAATCCTCCAAACTATGGCAGGAAACAAAGTGTCTCAGTATAAGAGTAGGGGGATCCGTCTGGTAGCAGCACAGGTTGGAGGAATCAGTGACCCTGTTATTTATACACACGAGACGACGACCCCCTTAAGGACCCTGTGATGTAGTCAGAAAATTGGAGATAAATGAGTCCTTCAAATATGGCCACGAAACACCAACTATATGGAAGGAGCTTGTTTCGTGGCATGTTCAGGAAGAATCAGAAGCCTCCAATTTCAAACACGACGACCCCCTTAAATGAGTACCTGAAGTCGTGGAAGGTATTGTTGATGTTGACTTGGTTGTGTTGTGGTGGTGGGTCACACACACACACACACACACAGGGGGCAGGGCGGAAAATGAGCAAGCAGGAAGGGCGACTTTATAATTGGGAGCCACAGGAAAGACGTGTCATGCATGGGCTACAGACGATGATGAAGTTTGACAAGTGCACCATAGTTCCACACGACATCAATATCGTGTCTGTTAATTATCTACCGTCTGGCTCATGACTTTCTTGTCTAATTATGGATCAGGGAAGAGGAACAATATCGTGTCTGTTAATTATCTATCGTCTGGCTCATGACTTTTTTCTTGTATAATTATGGATCAGGGAAGGGGAACGAAAGGAATGTATCAGAGAAAATGGTAAACAAAGACAGCAAGATGTTGGGAAATAAACACATTTACAGGAAGACAGAATTCACAGATGGCATACGTTTTCGCCACCATAATCCCACATGCTAAGTGATTGAGCAGATTTTTTGTTTTAATTGAATCAGAAAAAAGGAAGAAAAAACAAAATCAATGAAAACAAAAGAAAAGCTCACGATGAACTTTAATTGATCAAAGTTATCGTCTAAAATTAGGAGTTATTAAACTTCTTAACTTTTTAAATGATAATAGCTCATCGTCTAAAATTTGGATTTATAAAACTTCCAACTTGTGGATACGATTTTAAAAGTACGAACAGATACAAAAGAAAAAAAACATCCATTTATATAAAAAAAATAAGGTCCCTATAACATTATTCCTTGTTTTAATGTAAGGAAGGAAGGCGTGTTAATCTTCGAGAAGGATGGAAGTGAGAAAGGTAGGTGGAGACACGTTCCGGGTGTAGGTGTGGCCAAAGAGAAGGTCCTAAGTATAAACAAATGAAGCAACATAACCTTCAGAGGAGCCATCAAAACCCACATAGGAGGAGAAGAGAGGCCCACTCCAGCAGGCAGCCAGTCACTCAGTCAGAGAGGACGAGGCTGCTTCAACTTGGTGTCCTGTCCTGTCCACAACATCTGTCCCCACTACGATCACTGCTACCATCAGTCTGACATCACCACCACTATAACCATCACTGGCTTTACTAACATCATCCATCCATCCATGTATACGAAAGCTATATCTACCACCACCAATCTACCAGTGTCATAACTTCACCACCCTATCTTTCAAATGCATTACAACCCGAGTCCCTTGATCCTAGATAACCCCCCAACAAATATTTAGTATATTGTAGTATATTTTCATGAGAACAACAACAAAGGCAGAACTCTCCTTCTCTACGGTGACAATCATTTAAGTCCAGTCAATATTATTATATCTTTCTGAATACAAGCCTCGAAAATTCCACTCATCGGCAAAGAAGCTCCAGAACAGAAAAAAGAAAAGCACACACACAGTCTTCGTGCTATACGCGTGATTATTTCTTGGAGATATGGGCGATGAAAGATGAAGGAGAATATCCAGCTACATCAAGTAAGGGAAACAAGATCTGGCAATCGATGTGTTGATGACGTATACCTAGGACTAACCCTAAACCCCTTGGTGTATGCAAAGATCATAAATAGACTCTTGGTTCTCCTTATATGCTGAAGACAGAAGGAAATCAAAACTCTTGATGCTTAGCGTATAACTCAACTTAATCTCTTGGGGTACTTTGAAGGAAGGAGAAAATACTCGGTACTGAGTACATCAAATATAAATAGCATTTACAGTGCTCGAGAGAGAGAGAAAGAAGAAAATAAAATAATCTTGGTGTTGTTGTTGCTGACGAGTGAAGAAGATGTGGGAACCAGGGAGGGGAAGGAGGAACGTCCCTTCCTCTCCCAGACACCTTGGTGTTGTGGTTGGCCTACTGGTGACGGTGCTGGTGCAGGAAGTGGTCTGTAGGGAGAAGAGATGCAACAACAACACCAACACCGACGGCTCCCATCCACCTGTTTCACTGACAGGTAAGGAAGGGGTACAATCGCAGACCATGAAAAGTCTACCCCCTCTTCCGATCCTGAGAGACGGCTCGGCAAATCTATCACTGACAACACACGTACCAATATACACCACGGACCCTCATGTGTGTGTTGTCAGTAATAGTTTAAATGAGCCGTTATTCAGAAAAACCACAGGCCTCCTCTCAGGGTCGGAAGAAGGGGTAAACTTTTCATGGTCTGCGATTACATCTCTTTAACACATCATTGGTTCCTTTCTTTCGCCTTCCTCTATATTTTTTTTTATGTTTTGATCATATCTAATCCGCCATTTATATTAATGGGTGTTGCCCCAAACCTCTGAAAGGATGCTGAATGACGGAAAGTTTTAAATAGTGAAGTCCACATTTCTCACCTCATTTCCATTTCATAGTCACAAAAGAAGTGTGCAGTCACATATTTCTTTAACACTTTATGGCACCACGGATGAACTATTCCGGAAAGTGATAATTATGTGACTGTCTCATAACACATCCCTTCTATGTTGTAAATGAGGAAACATGATGACTGTGAAGTATGAAGCAAACCACCTTTCTTGGTAATCCTTACATGTATGTGTGTTCTCTCCCTTACCAGATTGCAAACCCGTGACCAGGTGCCCGAGTCAATGTGCCCTGGGATGGAGCAGTAGTGGATGTCTCACGTGCAATTGTAATCACCCCTGTAAACCTGTCTTGGCGTGTCCCTCACCTTGCACTGTCGAGAAGGATCAAGTTGGGTGCAAGAAGTGCAAGTGTCCGTGGGAGAAAAATGTCGTGTGTCCAGCCCCACAAGAGTGTCCCACACATTGCAAAGTTTTCGTTGATAGGAATGGCTGTTTCAGATGCAATTGTGGTGCATTACCTCTACAATGGTGTTCGGAGACCGTAGAATGTCCTGAGTCTTGCTGGTTTGTACCGGATCAATTTGGATGTCCTAGATGTCACTGTAATGATTCTAATTCACCAATAATATGTAAAGAGATCAGACATTGTCCTTGGTTCTGTAGACGTGTGCAAGAAGGTGTCCAAGGCTGTCCTGTATGTGAATGTGGTAACCACCTTCAATCATCAATATGTCCAGACATTACCAACTGTCCAATGTCCTGCACCATCACTATTGACAGTCATGGATGTCCTAAGTGTCAGTGTAGTGCCCCCAATCCTCCTAAATGTAGACAAGTCCTAGATTGTCCTCTGTTTTGTCGAACTAAACAAGATTATCGTGGATGTCCCAAATGCTTCTGCAATGATCCTCCTCCTCTTGGATGTCCAGAAATTGGTGACTGTCCCAATTTTTGTACAAGGTTTACTGATAATCAAGGATGTCCCCAGTGCCATTGTTTCGGCCTTTCTCCTTCAGGATGTCCAGATATCAGTGAATGTCCAATCTTTTGTAGGACACTTATAGACTATCAAGGATGTCCTTCTTGCCATTATTATGGGTTACCTACTATTGGATGTCCAAGAATTAAAGCATGTCCAATCTCATGTCCAATTGCTATAGATGTCCAAGGATGTGCAAGATGTCACTGTGCTGCTCTGCCAGACACATCACCTCCTTCAGTCAATTGTACTAAGGTGGGACAGTGTCCTACACACTGTACAATTAGCAATGATTATCTTGGCTGTCCCAAATGTCACTGTGATGTCCCACCACCTACTACATGTGGTAGTATTTTGGATTGTCCTTTGGGTTGTAGGGTTATCAATGATTACCCTGGATGTCCTAAATGCTACTGTAATAAGCCTTCTCCTCCAGGATGTACAAAGGTAAAACAATGTCCTAAATTTTGTAAAATGGTTCCAGATTTTAATGGATGTCCTAAATGTCATTGTGATGTCCCACCATCTCCCAAATGTGAAGAAATAAGACAATGTCCAATGTCCTGCAGCATTATTCATGATGATAATGGATGTCCTAAATGTCAATGTGATGTCCCACCACCTTCCAGATGTGAAGAAGTCAGACAATGTCCAATGTTCTGTAACATTATTCATGATGATAGTGGATGTCCTAAATGTCAATGCAATGTCCCACCACCTCCTAGATGTGAAGAAGTAACACAATGTCCAATGTCCTGTAACATTATTCATGATGATAGTGGATGTCCAAAATGCCAATGTAATGTCCCAACACCTCCTAGATGTGAAGATATTTCTGAGTGTCCTTTGGACTGCAGGATTATCAATGATTATCATGGATGTCCTAAGTGTTATTGTAATGAACCACCAAATCCTGGATGTCCAGAAACTGGAGATTGTTCCAGATTATGTACAAAGTCTCACGATGATCAAGGATGTCCACAATGTCATTGTGTTAGTCCTCCCCCTCCTGGATGTCCAACTCAAGGACATTGTCCTAGGTTTTGTTGGACACTGAGAGATTACAGAGGATGTCCCAATTGTCATTGTCACCTTCTAAACTCTCCTTTATGTGAAAAAGTCAAAGAATGTCCTTTGTCTTGTAACATTGTGTATACTAACAGATGTCCTAAATGCCAATGTGATGTCCCACCACCTCCAAAATGTGAAGAAGTAACACAATGTCCAATGTCCTGTAACATTATTGTTGAAGATAATGGGTGTCCTAAATGTCAATGTAATGTCCCACCACCTCCCAGATGTGAAGAAATAACACAATGTCCAATGTCCTGCAGCATTATTCATGATGATAATGGGTGTCTTAAATGTCACTGTGATGTCCCACCACCTTCCAGATGTGAAGAAGTAACACAATGTCCAATGTCCTGTAACATTATTCATGATGATAATGGATGTCCTAAATGTCACTGTGATGTCCCCACTCCTCCAATATGTAAGGAGATCAAACACTGTCCTAAAACTTGTAGACTACTAACAGATTATCACGGATGTCCTAAATGTCACTGTGATCTTCCACCTCCCAAATGTGAAGAAGTAAAACAATGTCCAATGTCCTGTAACATTATTATAGATGAAAATGGATGTCCTAAATGTCAATGTAATGTCCCACCACCTTCCAGATGTGAAGAAGTAACACAATGTCCAATGTCCTGTAGCATTATTATTGATGATAATGGATGTCCCAAATGTCAATGTAATGTCCCACCACCTCCCAAATGTGAAGATATCATTGAATGTCCTTTTGACTGCAAAACAGTCAGTGATTATCGAGGATGTCCTAAGTGTCAATGTGATTCTTCTCCTCATATATGTAAAGAGATAACACAATGTCCACAAAACTGTACAATTGTAACCGACTACCAAGGATGTCCCAAATGTCACTGTGAAATTCCCCCTCCATACAAATGTAAAGAAATAACAATGTGTCCAATGTACTGTGTCATTGTTACGGATATAAATAAATGTCCTATATGTCAATGTGATGTTTCTACTAGATGTAAAAAGATTGGACATTGTCCACGGTTTTGTACATTAGTTACATATTACCAAGGATGTCCAAAATGTCAATGTAATGTCCCACCACCTCCCAAATGTGAAGAAGCAAAACAATGTCCAATGTCCTGTAACATTATTCATGATGATAATGAATGTCCTAAATGTCAATGTGATGTCCCACCACCTTCCAGATGTGAAGAAGTCAGACAATGTCCAATGTTCTGTAACATTATTCATGATGATAGTGGATGTCCTAAATGTCAATGCAATGTCCCACCACCTCCTAGATGTGAAGAAGTAACACAATGTCCAATGTCCTGTAACATTATTCATGATGATAGTGGATGTCCAAAATGCCAATGTAATGTCCCAACACCTCCTAGATGTGAAGATATTTCTGAGTGTCCTTTGGACTGCAGGATTATCAATGATTATCATGGATGTCCTAAGTGTTATTGTAATGAACCACCAAATCCTGGATGTCCAGAAACTGGAGATTGTTCCAGATTATGTACAAAGTCTCACGATGATCAAGGATGTCCACAATGTCATTGTGTTAGTCCTCCTCCTCCTGGATGTCCAACTCAAGGACATTGTCCTAGGTTTTGTTGGACACTGAGAGATTACAGAGGATGTCCCAATTGTCATTGTCACCTTCTAAACTCTCCTTTATGTGAAAAAGTCAAAGAATGTCCTTTGTCTTGTAACATTGTGTATACTAACAGATGTCCTAAATGCCAATGTGATGTCCCACCACCTCCAAAATGTGAAGAAGTAACACAATGTCCAATGTCCTGTAACATTATTGTTGATGATAATGGATGTCCTAAATGTCAATGTAATGTCCTACCACCTCCCAGATGTGAAGAAATAACACAATGTCCAATGTCCTGCAGCATTATTCATGATGATAATGGGTGTCCTAAATGTCACTGTGATGTCCCACCACCTTCCAGATGTGAAGAAGTAACACAATGTCCAATGTCCTGTAACATTATTCATGATGATAATGGATGTCCTAAATGTCACTGTGATGTCCCCACTCCTCCAATATGTAAGGAGATCAAACACTGTCCTAAAACTTGTAGACTACTAACAGATTATCACGGATGTCCTAAATGTCACTGTGATCTTCCACCTCCCAAATGTGAAGAAGTAAAACAATGTCCAATGTCCTGTAACATTATTATAGATAAAAATGGATGTCCTAAATGTCAATGTAATGTCCCACCACCTTCCAGATGTGAAGAAGTAACACAATGTCCAATGTCCTGTAGCATTATTATTGATGATAATGGATGTCCCAAATGTCAATGTAATGTCCCACCACCTCCCAAATGTGAAGATATCATTGAATGTCCTTTTGACTGCAAAACAGTCAGTGATTATCGAGGATGTCCTAAGTGTCAATGTGATTCTTCTCCTCATATATGTAAAGAGATAACACAATGTCCACAAAACTGTACAATTGTAACCGACTACCAAGGATGTCCCAAATGTCACTGTGAAATTCCCCCTCCATACAAATGTAAAGAAATAACAATGTGTCCAATGTACTGTGTCATTGTTACGGATATAAATAAATGTCCTATATGTCAATGTGATGTTTCTACTAGATGTAAAAAGATTGGACATTGTCCACGGTTTTGTACATTAGTTACATATTACCAAGGATGTCCAAAATGTCAATGTAATGTCCCACCACCTCCCAAATGTGAAGAAGCAAAACAATGTCCAATGTCCTGTAACATTATTCATGATGATAATGAATGTCCTAAATGTCAATGTGATGTCCCACCACCTTCCAGATGTGAAGAAGTCAGACAATGTCCAATGTTCTGTAACATTATTCATGATGATAGTGGATGTCCTAAATGTCAATGCAATGTCCCACCACCTCCTAGATGTGAAGAAGTAACACAATGTCCAATGTCCTGTAACATTATTCATGATGATAGTGGATGTCCAAAATGCCAATGTAATGTCCCAACACCTCCTAGATGTGAAGATATTTCTGAGTGTCCTTTGGACTGCAGGATTATCAATGATTATCATGGATGTCCTAAGTGTTATTGTAATGAACCACCAAATCCTGGATGTCCAGAAACTGGAGATTGTTCCAGATTATGTACAAAGTCTCACGATGATCAAGGATGTCCACAATGTCATTGTGTTAGTCCTCCTCCTCCTGGATGTCCAACTCAAGGACATTGTCCTAGGTTTTGTTGGACACTGAGAGATTACAGAGGATGTCCCAATTGTCATTGTCACCTTCTAAACTCTCCTTTATGTGAAAAAGTCAAAGAATGTCCTTTGTCTTGTAACATTGTGTATACTAACAGATGTCCTAAATGCCAATGTGATGTCCCACCACCTCCAAAATGTGAAGAAGTAACACAATGTCCAATGTCCTGTAACATTATTGTTGAAGATAATGGGTGTCCTAAATGTCAATGCAATCTTCCTTTTCCAAAATGTACAGAGGTAAAGCAATGTCCAAAATTTTGCAAAATTGTTCCAGATTATCAAGGATGTCCTAAATGTCACTGTGATGAACTCACTCCGACATGTAATGAGATCAACCACTGTCCTAATAATTGTCGAACTAAACAAGATTATCGTGGATGTCCCAAATGCTTCTGCAATGATCCTCCTCCTCTTGGATGTCCAGAAATTGGTGACTGTCCCAATTTTTGTACAAGGTTTACTGATAATCAAGGATGTCCCCAGTGCCATTGTTTCGGCCTTTCTCCTTCAGGATGTCCAGATATCAGTGAATGTCCAATCTTTTGTAGGACACTTATAGACTATCAAGGATGTCCTTCTTGCCATTATTATGGGTTACCTACTATTGGATGTCCAAGAATTAAAGCATGTCCAATCTCATGTCCAATTGCTATAGATGTCCAAGGATGTGCAAGATGTCACTGTGCTGCTCTGCCAGACACATCACCTCCTTCAGTCAATTGTACTAAGGTGGGACAGTGTCCTACACACTGTACAATTAGCAATGATTATCTTGGCTGTCCCAAATGTCACTGTGATGTCCCACCACCTACTACATGTGGTAGTATTTTGGATTGTCCTTTGGGTTGTAGGGTTATCAATGATTACCCTGGATGTCCTAAATGCTACTGTAATAAGCCTTCTCCTCCAGGATGTACAGAGGTAAAACAATGTCCTAAATTTTGTAAAATGGTTCCAGATTTTAATGGATGTCCTAAATGTCATTGTGATGTCCCACCATCTCCCAAATGTGAAGAAGTAACACAATGTCCAATGTTCTGCAGCATTATTCATGATGATAATGGATGTCCTAAATGTCAATGTGATGTCCCACCACCTTCCAGATGTGAAGAAATCAGACAATGTCCAATGTTCTGTAACATTATTCATGATGATAATGGATGTCCTAAATGTCACTGTGATGTCCCCACTCCTCCAATATGTAAGGAGATCAAACACTGTCCTAAAACTTGTAGACTACTAACAGATTATCACGGATGTCCTAAATGTCACTGTGATCTTCCACCTCCCAAATGTGAAAAAGTCAGACAATGTCCAATGTCCTGTAACATTTATTATGATGATAATGGATGTCCCAAATGTCAATGTGTTCCTCCTCCGCCAAGATGTACAGAGGTAAAACAATGTCCAAAATTTTGTCAAATTGTTGCCGATGGCCAGAGGTGTCCCACATGTAACTGTGATGTTCTTCCTTTTCCCAGATGTAAGGAGATCACTGCCTGTCCTGATTCATGTATGATAATGACAGATCAACGAGGGTGTCCACGGTGTGACTGTAATCTGTCTAGTTCTCCCATTTGTAAAAAGCCTGTTAACTGTCCAAGATCTTGCATTATTGTTATGAACAAGCATGGATGTCCCAAATGTCACTGTGATGTCCTTGATACTCCTAGATGTGAAAAGATCAGCCACTGTCCAAGCTCATGTAGGATTGTCAGTGATCAGGGAGGATGTCTCATCTGTCACTGTCCAAAGTGCAAACAAATACAAAACTGTCCAAAGTGCTGTAGTATTGTTAAAGATTATTACGGATGTCTTGAATGTCATTGTCATGGACCTCCTGTTGAATGTCCTGAAGTTAAATGTGATTATCCATGTCAATATTCTAAAGATGCCTTTGGATGTCCTATCTGTCATTGCTCTCTGTTGTGTCCTGGAGTAACCAAGTCTTGTCATCTACCATGCAAACTAGTGCAACACCCTTCTAAGGGTTGTCAGAAATGCGAGTGTCCTGTGTGTCCATCAGTTTCATGCCCTAGAACCTGTAAAAAAGTTCTTGGACCAAATGGGTGTCTTGAATGCCTGTGTAATCCAAATTGCAATACCCCTCACGATTGCCCACCAGACTGCCCAATCAAATTCACTCATGATGGCTGTCCTGTTTGCAACTGTCCTTCTTGCCCACTGTTGTTGGACTGTCCTCAAACATGCCAATTAAGAAAGAATTGCTATGGATGTACCATATGTGACTGTCCCAAGTGTCAACCTGTATTTAACTGCCCTCCAAATTGTTTACGAAAAAACAAGAATGGTTGTGATGAGTGTGAGTGTCATGGGGGTCCCATCTGCCCAGCAGTTCTCCATTGCCCGCCACCCTGCTCCACAGTCACGGACTCAAGGGGTTGTCAGATCTGTGACTGCCACAAATGTAAACCTCTTTTGTATTGTCCTCCCATGTGTAAGAGAATATTGAATAAGAATGGCTGTAAGGAATGCAACTGTGGCAGTTGCAAGCCCATTACTGAATGCTTCCCAGGCTGCACCATTACCAAAGACATGAATGGGTGCAACACATGTAACTGCTTAACAAACTGTTCCCCTCTCACAGACTGCCCACCTCAGTGTAAAAGACGTAAAGGTACTGATGGGTGCGAAACTTGTGATTGTTCTGAGTGTAAACCACTATTGTATTGCCCACCTTATTGTACAGTCAGAAGTGATAGTAACGACTGTCAAATGTGTGATTGTTCTGAGTGTAAACCACTATTGTATTGCCCACCTTATTGTACAGTCAGAAGTGATAGTAACGGCTGTCAAATCTGTGATTGTTCCGAGTGTAAACCACTATTGTACTGCCCACCTTACTGTACAGTCAGAAGTGATGGTAACAGCTGTCAAATCTGTGATTGTAATTAATGTCAACCTCTGAACGACTGTATTGACGAATGCAATATTGTCATGGCCAAGATTGGTTGCTTGATGTGTGACTGTCCTTGTCCTTTCATCTGCAACTATCCTACAAGATGCAACATCATCAAGCATGAGAAAGGATGTGATACATGTATATGCTAAAATGTCATCCTATCACTAACTGTCCTTCACATTGCTGTTATAATTGATTCCTCCAGAGGCAGGCAGACTTGAACGTGTATAGGACCTTTTTCACCCCTAGAAATCTGTCTACATGCTTGTCACAGTATAAAGGACAAGATTTGATGTTTGTTACTGTCCAAATCATCACTGTAAGCCACCTGGTTACTGCCCCAGTCATTGAACGATGGTCAGTGATGAAAGTCTCAACCGTAAATGTGGAGAATTTATACACTAGGAAAAGAATGCATCCTTGATGAAGATGGAGACGGCAGTATGTATATCACTATCCCCAGCATAATCAGCTTGTTTTTATCCATTCTATTGCATAACTAAAGTCTATTTTGTCCCGCAATCCACACAAGGAAAACTTCATTTCCAAAGATGGCTGTATAATCGTCATAAACTTACCTCACTGTAGAGAGGGAGGGACATCAATCCATTGACCCTGTACAGCAAGCATGGAGGTATAATCTAGATTATACCTCCATGACAGCAAGTCACTATATGCAAACTGAACCAACCGAAGTCTGGATAATGCAAAGCCCGCGTAATTTAAAAAGATAAATATTTCTTTGGTAAATAACTACTTTGTTATGTAATACTGTGAATAATAGTTGCGTGACAAACTAGAGTATAAGTAATACAAATACGAGATATAGACGGGACTTACTGATATTTAAATGTTCTTCTAACCAAATTAAAGGTTGTTTTATCCGCAGCAAGTCACGGCAGTTCACGCTGTTATTTGGTAGTGTAATTAAACAATAACGCCATATAAGAAGCTGAAAGGCCTTAACCATACGCGAGTTGAACTGTAGATTGCACCTAGTAACTATGTTGGCTCAGTCAATTATTCCGATATTGGCTGGAAAAAAGTTTCAATTTGTTTGTTAGAAATCACGAATGTGTAGTGACTCAGCCTGTGACTGACTGCGCTCCACAGGATACAAAATTTACAGATACAATGAGTCAATGATACATCCGGCGTGTGTGAGATGCACTCATATTTCACGAGAGGGCATAGGAAGGCAGAAAGTTCTGCTGCCATTTTGTGGTGTATAATTTTAGTACCTTCCATGACCTACAGGTAGTGAACATACAAAGAAATGCCACTTTCATCAATAACATGGTTGCCTTTCAAGTCATTTTCGAAAGGCTGTCTTAAAATACATTTTATTTCCGAAACTACAAGTATGTGAAACCCAAAGAGTAATGTAAAAATCAAATAAAACCAAGGAAATATATAATGCTTACTTTAGTTCATTTAATACCATACGTATATTACTAAAGTTTTAATGGTTTTAAACTTTTAAGTACAGGTACAGGCATGTATGTAGTGAGGAGGTAGGGCTGTAGTATTTCTGTGGCTGTATTTGCTTTGAAAAATGTTAGTGATAGGACAGATCCTTGGCATTGAGAGAAAAGGGAAAGGAAGCCTAATGAAATAATGAAGTATAACATAGGGGTTTTATTTACATCTTGGATTATGGATACGGGACGGGTTGCCAGACGAAAGAGTGGTGGTGGTGTGGCAGTGACAATGACTGACTCCTCCTCCCTCCCTGAGTCCCTGTTGTTGCCTCTTTCCTGCCCTCTACCACCACCCACTACCCTCAAAGTAGCACTATATGTTATTAATTAAATTATGCTTGCAAATGAAAGCATTAAGGTAAATATTGAAAGAATTACCGTTATTGCGTATGGTTTTTCTACATTCATTACCCACTTATTTAGGCCATTCTAAGACTATTTTCTTCTATGGCATTTCCTCCACAAATGCCCTATTGCCAAGATAGTGCATATTCAAATGGGGCATTTAGAAATTAGCCTGACCTTCCTAACCTAACCTAGACCGCATCAGACTACCGGGACCTAACCTGGGGAAACTACAAGTAAATAACCGTGGTTAAGTACAGGAAATGACCGGGGCAAAATACTAGGACTTAACCGGATCTGGCAACACCACTATAAAATGGTAATTCTTTCAATAAATACCAGAAAGAAGTATATAAGTATGATATGAAAGAAGTAAGTAAAAATCCTAACCCCCTTCCTAATCCTACCCATTTTCCTAAATCACCCGCACAACCCCCACATATTATGCAGCCCTCTGCGGGACCTCAACTTGAATTTATAAAACTTTGAACTTCTATAGCCTAAAACAAGTATTTTTTTCATTCAGATATTCATAGAAAATCTATTTCCAACTGGATTTATTTGTAACTCACTTTATTTATTGATAATAATGGTAGGTTCATGCGTACATTTATATATATATATATATACTGTATATATATAAAATTGACGATGTCAGGGGGGGGAATAAAGGTAAATCGTTACTTCGTGAGTCAGTGCACGTCACCCCGACATACTTACATCTTGCGATCCTGACATTTCACAACATATGGGAAAAAAACAAAAAAAACAAGGATGTTACGAAATTACTATTATGTTGTAGTATTTCCATTTCAAAACTCGTCTTTAGCACAAAAACTTTGGCCTCCAGGACATTTTAAATGTGCATGACGTCATGATCTTCCACATTCTCTTGCTAACACAATGTTGGTAATCTTATTTTAAAGTTTCAAGTCAAAAGACCATATGCTTCTTTTTTTTTTAGTCTAGGGGCGAGTCTCCCCTTCAACCTTTATAAAGAGTTTAGAGATCAATAAACTATAAAATATCCTCTACTTTCAGCTTGCTAAAAGTTCTATGTCTATAGTACAGTTGTATAAAGTAAAGGCTGATAAAATCTGAAAAATTACATTTTTATTAAATACCTATCCAGTACAGTACATTAAAAATTCAGTAATAATACCCTGAGCACCAAATCTAACCACTTCATGGCTTAAATAATGTACATTGTACTATATTCTATATTATTTATCTGCCTACTAGTTCTGTCTATGTACAGTACAGCACAATGCCATACAGTATTGTAGTTCCGTATATACCATAATACTTGTGGAGCCACAAAATAAATCCTTAATGTCCAGGATTATACTTATAACAATTTCATATGTGGAATTTAATGAAGTTTCAGTGACACCATGCAGTTAACCCTCGTGCTCTTGCAAAACATTCTGTACTATCCGAGGAGCTTCATTTCAAGAATTTGATTTATGGAATGATCGATAAACAAAAAATAATTAAAGTATGAGCCACAAATAGGGCTTCACAGGACTAGACCACAACAACAACACTAAGTCTGAGTTAACCCTCAAACTGTGAAGGCTAAGGTATGTACGTATGTTTATGTAAGAGGTAGATTCATACATACCATAAAAGTATTTATGCATACAGTACAGTACTACTTTAGGGATGATCTGTTACTCTGTAGTTTTATGTTGCAATATTACCCTTCATTTTCAATCAAGTAATAAAAAGAAAAAAAAATCACCCTTCTTTTCCAAACTGAGGCTTCCTTCATTCGCCATTCACAAACTTGTTTTCTTCAGCTGACTGCAAGTGTGGCTACAGAAAGTGGGATGAAGGAAAGAGACTAAGGGAAAAAACAAACTAGTACAACCCACCCTTTAGTTTGCTAGTTGCTCAGCCTTGACAACCACTTCTTCTATATCACCGACCATATAAAATGCAGCCTCGGGAAGGTGATCGTACTTGCCAGCCAGAATATCCCTAAAACTCTGAAAGAGACGAGAAGCATGAGAGAAGAGTTGAAGTGAAGTTATTAAGCATGCTTATAAATTATATACTGCAATATAATGAGTCTTATCTTACTTAACTAGTGGCTCTTAGATCAGAGGAACTCGTGAGAAAAATTATGTTATTCTTCATACTGTGTAATTAACTTTAACTAACACTTTCTTATTTCCATTTCTAAATTACTTGTATTCCATGAAATTGTTGGTAAATAAAGACTGATTAAATGGAAAATTTCTATAAAAGTACTTTAATTGATAATATTATTCATGGAATAGATATTGTTATATACTGTACGGTTTAGTAAAATGTATAACCGATAGATTTTAACTATTTTTCTCCTCCACTAGCCACTATCATAGCACACTCAACTCACTTTAATAGTGTTTTCCAGTGACACAAATTTGCCTTGATATCCTGTGAAGACCTCGGCAACCTGGAATGGCTGGGACATGAACTTCTGAACCTTGCGTGCACGAGACACAGTCAGCTTATCCTCCTCTGAGAGCTCATCCATACCCAGGATGGCAATGATGTCTTGGAGTGATTTATAGTCCTGAAGAAGAAGCAGGAGTGACAATGCTGGCTTTTAATAAACATTTTCAATTAAGTCATAAAGTATGATAAGGAGCTATAAAGCTTTCTAAATTTTTGTTGTAGTAACGAATATTCTGAAGGTAGCTGTTAAAACTGACTATAGTATCCATTACCATGAACTGTTAATGAAAATGATACACTATATTAAATTTTATAGTAATAACTTTTCTCATTTCATCATATTTCTTGTTCTGCAATGAAAATCCATTCCTGACCATAAGTCACAGGTAAATACTATACTGTAATCCTATAAAGCTTCCCTATCTCTACTGTACTGTGGGCCCACCTGGAGTATTTTCTGGACACCTCTAGCAACTCCATAATGTTCATGTCCAATGATGTTAGGGTCCATGATACGCGAAGTAGAGTCTAACGGGTCCACAGCAGGATATATACCAAGTTCAGCAATACCTCTTGACAACACTGTGGTGGCGTCAAGATGGGCAAATGTGGTAGCAGGTGCTGGGTCAGTGAGATCATCAGCTGGCACATAGATAGCCTAAAAAAAAAAAAAAAAAATTCAAACAACAGTATTTAATATTTTTTTTTTTCTGACTTTACATTATTGTAGTTGAAAAAATGAATTATAATTCTTAAATTTTTCCCAGTACTGTAATATCTTTTTATAGAAGCTAGAAGGATTTCAATTTCAATTAAGAGGTTTGGAGGCAAGTGTTAGCCAGTTGTGAGCAACCAAATAATATAAGCTGTGGGGATTTACTGTCAATACAACAAAAGAGAAAACAATTTAGGTTCTAGCGCCAACTGTTCACTGTACCTGAACAGATGTAATAGAACCCTTCTTAGTGGTGGTGATCCTCTCCTGCATACTACCCATATCAGTGGCCAAGGTTGGCTGGTACCCAACAGCTGAGGGAATTCTCCCCAGCAGAGCAGACACTTCAGATCCAGCTTGTGTGAACCTGGTAACCAAATTAAGATTTCCTTACACATTATATTTCTGAATAGAACCAGCCCTTCCATTTTGCACTCCTGTAATTCATGAGTTTTATCCTGTGTCTTGATGTAACAATATTCACCATAGTCCACCACTGCTCCGATGTTATTTCTGCATCATGATACTGACCTGAAAATATTGTCAACAAAGAAAAGGACATCTTGGCCCTCCTCATCTCTGAAGTACTCAGCCACGGTAAGGCCAGTGAGGGCTACACGAGCACGGGCACCTGGTGGTTCATTCATCTGACCGTATACCAGCGCCACCTGTCAACAAGAAAAAGAAATACTGGATGAGCAATATACAATCACTTTCAAGGGTGTGGTTTCCTCTATGATTAAATACACTAGACTCGTACATTACGGTTACTTAGTATCACTTGTACCAACCTTGGAAGCATCATCCGTGAGAGATATGACACCAGATTCGATCATCTCATGGTAGAGGTCGTTCCCTTCACGTGTTCGCTCCCCAACACCAGCAAACACAGAGTATCCACCATGAGCTTTGGCCACATTATTAATCAGCTCCATGATAAGCACAGTTTTCCCAACACCAGCACCTCCAAACAGGCCTGTGTACAGTATTGTATAGCATTAAAGAACTTAAGTCACTATAAATTCTATAAAGAACACTTATTTTTGTGATATCAGCACCTCCAAAGAAGCACTATCTATTATTACTTAACCAATTTTAAAGAATAATTTTCTCAAAACTAACATCTCCAACAGGCCTGTATATCATATTGATGGAACATACATATGTACATAACATATACTGGGCTTTAACATACAGTACTGCATAGCAAACTTCATAGAAACTGAGTGAAGATCTTCCTGTTCAGTTTCTGATAAATAAAATTACAACAGTGAATTTTCTATTATACAAATTTAAATATGGCATAACTTACCAATCTTACCACCCTTGGAATATGGTGCCAGCATGTCGACAACCTTGATACCAGTGACAAGGATCTCTTGTTCTACACTCATCTGGTCAAACTCTGGAGCATCAGCATGGATGGCTGCTCTTACACTAGTACCAATGGGGCCTCTCTCGTCAATGGGTTCACCTGTCACACCAGATTCACTTGTCATATTCATTAATGATCTTAATTAATATTTTTTCTAAATATTCCCTAACAGAGTATCAGCTGGCCAAAATTAAATTATTTACTTACAGTTGTTTAAACTACTGCAGGACTAAATATGTCATTCAGGTGGGTTCAAGCCAAACAGACAGACAAACATAAGGTCTGTATAGTATGGGCTATTCTTTAAATACTCATTCCTCATAATTCTAAAAAGCTTTATATAATACCTATTGCTAACAATATAAATATAGCCTATGGTAGAGCATTTTAATAAAATAATGTTTAACATAATTCCAAGTAGCCGTAAGACTCACCAATAACATTGATGATACGTCCAAGTGTAGCAGGTCCAACAGGTATGGAAATGGGAGTTCCAGAGTCAGTAACAGGCTGCCCTCTTACAAGCCCTTCAGTACCATCCATGGCAATGGTCCGTACAGTATTACCTCCTGAAATGGTGGTATTTATTATTGTTTATTAATTAATTTTGATGATTGATTGCTGAAAATAACCAAGACATCACAGGATATCATGTTATTTTAGAATATCATTAAGCATTAGAAGGATAGTTTTCTGACTGACTTTATGTACTGCCAGCCGAATGAGTACAGTCAGGAGGGGGCGTAGCCTATTGAGATTCTGAGTTTGTCACAACTTTAGTTATAAATTATTGATTAGTACAGGAGTTTTTATTGGGATATTATAACATACTCTTTTAGGTAATGTATGTATTGTCTGTAATGTCTTGAACAACACAGAAATGTTATTTATATATGATCACAAGTCAAAACTAAAAGAAATATACTGCAGGTTGGTGTAGTGGTACTGCAGTCACCTAAGAACCATTTTGCTGTGAAATTGAAGCTGCTTAGTATTGTCCTTGTTGTTGTTGATGTTCTCCTGGGGCAGAATGGCTTATATGTGACAAGTACAGTAAAAAGTAAGTATTGTACTATATATCAGTGAGTGGGGATCATACCAAGATGCTGAGCAACTTCCAGTACAAGGCGAGGTTGTCTGTCTTGGACTTCAAGAGCATTGAGGATGGGTGGAAGGTCTTTCTCAAACTGAACATCCACTACAGCTCCAATAACTGCTGTCACACGTCCCTTCACCTCACCAGATACTCCACCTGGACAAATATTGAAGGTAACTCAGTTATCTGAAATGTCTAGACTACAATATTAAACAGGTGATTAAATGATTAAAGAACCAGTATTACAAGTTTATCTGATAACTTGAATCAAAGAGACGGATGTGAAAAGCACTATTACACTACACAGTATATTATAGTTAAACAAAATATATCACAAATACTTGTTTCAGTGGGTTCTGTAGATGTTGTTTCAGCCATTACTGCAGCAGTGGCAGCAGCTGCAGCATCAGTCACTGCTTCACCAGAAACATCTACAACAGGGATATCACCTGAAGGTTCTTCTACTGTAACAACAGCTTCAGCTAAAATTTCAGCCACTGGTTCTTCAGTAGTTGGTGCTTCAACCACTGGTTCTACAACAGCTGCTGCTTCAATTACTGGTGCTTCAGCCACTGGTTCTGCTGTTTTTGGTGCTTCAACCACTGGTTCTACAACAGCTGCTGCTTCAATTACTGGTGCTTCAGCCACTGGTTCTGCTGTTTTTGGTACTTCAACCACTGGTTCTACAACAGCTGGTGCTTCAACCACTGATTCTACAACTGGTGCTTCAGCCACTGGTTCTGCTGTTTTTGGTGCTTCAACCACTGGTTCTACAACAGCTGCTGCTTCAACCACTGGTTCTACAACTGGTGTTTCAGCCACTGGTTCAGCTGTTTTTGGTGTTTCAGCCACTGGTTCAGCTGTTTTTGGTGCTTCAGCCACTGGTTCTACAACAGCTGCTGCTTCAGCCACTGGTTCTACAACAGCTGCTGCTTCAACCACTGGTTCTACAACTGGTGCTTCAGCCACTGGTTCTACTGTTTTTGGTGCTTCAGCCACTGCTTCAACCACTGGTGATTCAACCACTGGTTCTACAGCTGCTGCTTCAACCACTGGTTCTACAGCTGGTGCTTCAGCCACTGGTTCAGCTGCAACTGCTGGTTCTGCTGCTTTGGGTTCAACTGTTGGTTCTGCCTTTTTGGGCGCTTCAGCCACTGGTTCTGTTACAGCAGGTGCTTCAGCTACTGCTTCTGTTACAGCAGGTGCTTCAGCTACTGCTTCTGTTACAGCAGGTGCTTCAGCTACTGCTTCTGCTGCTTTTGGTGATTCTGCTGACTTTGATGCAGCTGTTGCTGATGTTTGCTTCAATGTCTTGTCTGAATCAGAGGATGATGATGACTCTGGTGCTGTTGACTTGAGAATCTCTGGTTTTTCTTTAATAATATCCTGGAGTGTTGGACCCTTCTTGTCCACACTTTTCCCTTCACTCACGCCCTTCAAACTGGCAGCGTGTAGGGCGGCAGAGGTAGTGATGGTTTGTTTATCTCCATTCCAGACGTCCTTCCATCCCGCTACCTTTGCTGCTGCTCGCTTTACCTCGGGGGTAGGGATAGGCTTTGTAAGTGTAGGTTTAGGAATTTTCTTTTTCTTCTTGTCTGCCATGGGAGAACTGGTGTGGAGGTCTCGAGTGATAGTGGGAACGAGGCATTGACCACCTCGTAACTGACCCACCCTACCCCGACCAGCAACCACCACCACCCGCATGTGGTTCTGTCAACAAAAAACAACATAAAAAGTGGTATTCTTAGTCACATAATTATGTTACTACTGAACAAAAACAACAACATTCAACTAGATTCGTCTGCTTGGATATTTATACAGCCCATATTTCAATACACCGTGTATTGCTACTAAGATGGTCAGTAATTCACACTGATGTTAAATGTACAGCTACAGTCATATAACCACCAACACTCTCCTTCCGTCGTGCATATAATATATCAGTATCATATCTAAATATAAACATACAACACCTTATGTCACCTCAACCCCCTCAATTACTACTAAGAGGGGCTGCAATATCATGTATGTATTGTTTTTTATTACCAAGATACTTATTACGATGTGAGGAAAGTGTCAGTGGATATTTGACTGTGGTTGTACAGCAATTGCTCACAGGCTATCCTAGTCAGGCATTCTCTAGTTCCCCACAAAGTCACTGCAATGGTGAAGGATCCTTTTCAGTAATGTTGGAGCCGGTCAGTGTTCAGTGTGTGCCTGCTGGTGTGGCGTTACATCAGGTTTGACAATAACAGGCCAACCTTACTCTACCTGTCCTCACCACGTATCTCTCTCACAACACCACCCTCTAAGTCTAAGCCTAACCAAGCCTATCTGACCTAAATACAGTTCAAGACTCTCACTCTCATCTCACACAACCTTCCATACATTATACTCTCTCTCTCTCAATTTTCCACTCTTCTGTATCACAGCTCTGTATTATTATAACCTTCATGTTGCCGACCCCACTCAGCAACACCATATTACCCTATCTTATCCCGTTCCCACAAGGCTCTCTAATTCATTCTAAAAGCTTTTCCTTCATCTCCCTTTGTAACACGTACGAGGTCACTAACTAAAAGCTATATCCCAATAATTGGGAAAATCATGGCACTATTCCAAATACTCGACCATAGCCGCAATCATTCACCTATACCGGTACTCCTTACCGGTGAGCGGGGTAAGGGTAAAAATGTATTCAGGCCGGGCAGACTTGGCAACCAGAGAGTTACATAACAAGGCGCCATACACTACTACTCTCGGCCCGTGTTGCTGGCGGTGCCCTACTGCCCATAGGTAGGGTAAGCTGGGTAACTCCACTGCCAGCTATAACATGATGCACATCAGCCACTCTTGTCCGGTTTCAAAATATGCTCAGCAACAGTACTACACCCTCACAATTGAGATGCTGTGGCATTAGGTATTATTAAAACATTTGAAGATTTGGCTCGTGCACGTGGTCCGTGCATGGCCGTTTAGTGACAAAACCTATAGTTTTATATGTCTGACTGGGGGAGAACCAAATTGAACGACTATGGTCGAAGTAACATAAATAATAGTCAGAGATGCCACATAATCATAATATTTAACTGCAGTTGTCCCTATCACTAATAAATAAGTCATACCATTAAAAGTAACTACATATAGATGTCTAGCCTATACAACTGTTGTAAGATGTTACATCAGCCTAAATAGGCCTATCAGTCGCCCACGTACCTTGCCCAAGTCGGTAGAAACACCATCAATTAATGTATTTTTAAAACCTAATCAAAGGTATAATCATATATATTATATAATAACCTTTTCTGTAATCAAGCTAACTCACATGCAAACAAGCAAACAAATCGAACCAGAAACCTGACACATGCAAGAAATGCTACACAAACAGGAAAACAGTTCATGTGCTTCCGCCACCAACAGTGTTTGATCAGCAAACCTCAAAAACTATATGAATTTACCTATATCAATGACATATCAAAGATAATATGCATATATGTAGTTTTCAGTTATACCCTGCACACAATGTATAGCAGCCTCACAAACTCGATATTTATTACCAATAATATACTGCACATAGCAGACAGTAAGCAGTATATTTATTGACAACCGCCAAATCAATATTCGGACAAGGCCTAGGAGGAATGCTGTCGTATAGGTATAGGACTGCTACGTACCGATATTAGTATTACTTGGTTGGAATCACAAGCCTCCCGTGTTTTTAATATGCCGCAGGCCCATTAAAAGAATCGGGAATCAAGTAGGTTTTAATTATAGTGACAAAGAATAAAAATATCGGTAATATATCATGAATGGGATGTATTTCATATCCATCGTTGCAAATCGAAGAGGCAAAGTTGATTTTAACTATGTAAGGCCTGATATATTGTAGGTCATAAACTTCAACAACAACCAACGGTTACCAACCTCAAGCTTATAGCTTGCCAATTCTGTAAGTAGGCCTACGTATAGGCCTAAGCCCAGGTCATATGCTTGTGTTCTCGGATTTACATACTCTAGTCCAATAAATATTTTTATTATACAGTGTCGTAGGATGCTGTTACAAACTAAAGATGAGCAAAACCAAGCCGTTGCATCTTGCACAACAAAATTACAGATATTCATAGCCCTGCCAGCTGGTTCGGTTTCGAATTGTAGTTTGTGTTTTCAGCATTACAAATTAGGTTTTAAATTTTAACAGCCAATTTCTTTTATAACTAAGTTACTTTTTGACAGTCCCTCCCATTTGCAATGCATTATTAAAGAAAGATGTTGTTGAAAAATGGCAGTTATCATAGGGTAGACAAAAAATACATACTTTAATATCAGTTTCACAAAGAATAGCTGCCATACAGATTAACCCTCAATTAAAATTTAACATATTAATGCAGAAGTTACGTGAAAATACACCCTGCACTGATGTAATGGCAGTATTCAATTGCCTGCCATGTATGTACTGTACACAAAATATGACATAAATACTGTAATAATGAATAAACCTTCCAACACAAGAGGTGGTGAATGTACCGACAACAAACACCACAGCTGATGATTATATAACAGGCTAACAGCATTCGTGGAGCAGCCCTCTCTGTAACTCCCTTCCTGACTTAAATATATATCAAAGTACTGTCACATATTACTCTGATAATTCTGAAAGGTGAGGGGAAAACATATCTTCCTCAGACTGACTAATATTAGATTGCAAAACTTCCTGACCTTCCCCCAAAGTAATAAATAATAGTATTGTTTGTTTCATGTTTACAGTGAATATTTCCATTTACTTTTTCACTGTACCACTCACAATAACTCCTACTGCCGGTACGTTAGCATATCACCATTATCACTGCCCCTACATGTTGTCAAGAAAGATCATGCTAATACTATTATTATATCACTGGAAATTACTGCACCTCTATCAACGCTGCCGCTCTGATCATGGTGCACGCCAGACTGATGTCGACTACTCCACGAGATTCTGTAGACTGTTAACACATGATGGCCAGACTCCAGCCGGTACGACACTTTTTACACCACAGCAAAGGAGTACAACATTATTCTGTGTGTGTGTGTGGTTATACAATTAAAAGTCGGATAATCTATTTGTTTTCTCATTTGTCTGCATATCGCACTTAATCATGGTGAATTTTATGCATATAGCCACGGTCGAGTTAGTATTGGGTGATTCTCATTTTTTGTCGTTTTCTTTTCTTCCCTTTTTTTCATAGGTAGCAAGTTAGCAACAGTGGTGTTGCTGGGGGATAGGGAGACCACAGAGTACCCCGAAAAGTGGAAATTTGGTCTTTATAAATTATGATCCGAGCGGAAGTACCGGGGTATTCTGGATTAATAATAAAAATACAATATTAGATGAAATATCGTCACCTCGATTCTTTCCAGTGCTCAGTGATTATCGCCTCGTATTTGCCAAAAGCCTCTGGTTCGGGCGCCGGAAACAAATATTGGTACAATATTGCGTTTTTTCGCATATTCTGTACAAAAAAGTGTAAAAACAATGTTTGATGACATATCTAGACTCTCGAGCCTTAAATCCAAGATCCAACATTCAGTAAAAACAAATTATATCACACGGTTTCCTTCCTTATGTTATACATAATTCTTCATATTGCTCTAAGATAGGTTTGAGGTGTTGAAACATTAATTCAGTTGTCTGACAGCATTGTCACAATGATAGGAATCCTGTAGAATTTCTGTTTACCATGCAAGATAGCCTACTTTATGCAATCGATCGACATGAGTCAAATCATATTCACCCACATTCCCCAAATCAAACTTGTACCAGATATCAAAATCCTGGACGTATTTCCGACGTAATCTTATCTTATCAATCCACAACACAAGTACGCGCCTCTATACCTCTGCCTTCCTGCTCACTGAATCACACAATACGTCTGGGTTTGTACGAGCAGTGTTGTGCTTGAGTGTTCTGAGGTGTATACATTGGTAAAGTCGTCAACAGTAAACATTTTCCGCAGATATTATTAATACACAAAACAGTTGCAGGAACACAGCACCATGACGGGTGGTCAGCGTAGTTTGGTAAGTAGCCTAGGCTATATACCGTACTGTAATGTTTGTACTCATTATTGATACCCACTGCTAATGAGAGTAATTTTCATGATAATTTTATGTAAATTTTGTGTTGAATTAGACCAGTGGTTCCCAATTTGGGGGCGTTTGAAATTGCTATGGGAGACATGGGGTAATCAAAGTTTAATTAACATATAGGGCTATTCAATAGGGTCTTCCTGAAACAATGATAAAGAAAATTGCCCCTGTGATATTGTCTAGAATCTCTAGATGATTGAAAGCAGGAAGAAGGGAGGAATAACGACAGGAGAAATTAATATAGAAATAGATATATTAACGACAGGAGGGATAGGAATGGATATAATGGATCTACCCACGTGGAATGTATGGAAACATTATCTATAGGCATCACAGAAGGGTGAGATGTGCATGGGGACTTCATGAATGCCTATTCATTAACCCCATGCACAGCTCTAATCAAAAGGAAGGGCGGTGCTATAAATGTTGGAACCCCCTGAATTATACTCTTTTGTTTGGATATATCTTCCTCCTCTGACATTGTGAGTGAGTTATTGAGAAGTAGTGATGATTCCTACTAGTATCTTAATTAAGGACTCTGTGATCTCTTACGAGACTTAATTAGTGGCTTCTGATTTCTCATGACTATGCCACGAAACTACTATAGTAGCTTCTTCAGTATAGGGAGTGTTTCGTGGTAATGTTTGAAGGACTAGCTAACCTCCAATATTCTGACAATATCACAGGGTCCCCTAATGAGCTAAGAGTAGTAGGCCTACATGAAAATGCCTCTACCAAGAGATCTTTTGTCTAGTTGTTAAGGGGGGGGGGGAAGTTTTGTGTTTGTAATTTTGGAATAATTGAATCCTCCAATCTATTGCGAGCAACAGAACACCATTATTTTTGCTCTTCTGGTCCTGTTTCCTAGCATACTTTGCAGAAATCAAGGCACTCCAATGCACAGTCGCGGCATATAGTCCTAGAACAAACTTCCCCTTACATCCTGGTCAAAGATGTACAATGTGCCGCGACTCTACTAAAACAAATAATGTCCACCTTAATAATACTATAAAGACTATAAATAAAGCTCTCATGAATTAATTAGAAGAACTGGAGACCCCGATGGATGTGTTTGTACTAGATTTAATCTAGAACATAATGAAACGGATTAGAAATTGTTGGGAAATTAAACGGTCCACCTTGACGTATAATATTTTATCTTGCCTGCTGGACCTCGGTAGTGATTCAGTATGGTGATATCAGGAGTAGGAAGACGGTAGCTGCTATACATGTCCCTTGTGAAATATTATATAGATATCAGATACCGCCAGTGACTCACAGTTCCGCCTTGTAAGTCCCATATTAGGCTATCAAGCTTTCGTGTATTTAATGGGTTTTTTTCTGTAACTGCATAAGTGATAGAATGATATTGCTATGATACTCATTTTTCTGCCTGATTTTTTATATCATGCGTGACCTCAATTATTTATATCTAGGCTACTTATATTTCATTATGCTACTAACACTCAATATGATGATAATGATACCGACCACAGTATAGGCCTACTGCTGATATTCTAATGTTAGTTATAATGTGATGAATTTCTTACCAGAGTTATGTATAGGCGTCATCTTATCAGTAAAAATAATATACGAATTAATGCAAACTTAATTCCTCTCCTTAACTATAAATCTCTCGTGTGTCTACCTTTTAATGACACTCGTGAAATGGAGAGGCTTACATTTACCGAAGTGAATCAAATTGAACGTCAAGTTGTACTGCTTCGAATAGTTTTGATGAATCAGTTACTTCACATCTTTACCAACACTGTACTCGCTACTTCCTTAAGGGGGTGTGGGAATAGGGGGACAGGCTTGGGGGTGGGGGTTAGGGGTGGGTGGGAATAGGGGGGCAGGCTTGGGGGTGGGGGTCAGGGGGGTGCGGGAATAGGGGACATGAGGCTTTCGACCCACCCCACGCCTATCCCCCTATTCCCGCACCCCCCAAGCCTGTCCCCTACTCCCACACCCCCTTAATTAAGGACCCTGTGAACGTGTACGAGAATTGGAAGTTTCTAATAATTCTTTCTAACTATATATGCCACGAAACAAGCTCCTTTTATATAGGTGGTGTTTCGTGGTAATATTTGAAGGACTCGATCGCTTACCTCCAATTATCTGACTACATCACAGGGTCCCTTAACAGATTATCTACCTTTATACTTACATGTGTGTGTTCTGTAGATGTCGAGTGCAAAGTCGGGTGACCTTGAGGAACTGGAGGAGGCAGTGGAGGGCGGGGCACTCCTGAACCAGCATGAGGTGGAGGGCCGGGCAGCCATCCATCACGCCGCGGCAGCAGGACACCACCATGCCGTAGCTTTCCTCCTCCAGGCAAAAGCTGACCCAGACCTTAAGAGCTTTAGTGCTGACGATGATGGTATGTATAATATGGCTATAAGAATTCGTACACACGCTGTTGTTGTCGAGGGTTTGCAACATACAGAAAATGAAAGACTACGTAATTGCAATACAACAGTATTATCAAGTATACTGTTTTGCAATCCCAGAGTTGACCATTCATTGCAGTACTTCCAGAATAATGACCACTCTTTCCATATAGCCTGTGAGGGCCTACATATACTACGGGGTCCTCTATACTGAGCCATGAAACGTATCATATTTAATATTCAGTCGGTGATTTTTTTTATGGTATTTATTATTTCTTCATTGATTCGTTTGTGTGTTGTTAGGTGGGCGGGCGATACATCTGGCAGCTGAAGTCGGACACTCGGAAGTATTGAGGACACTGGTCAGGGAAGGAGCAAACCCAGACGCTACTGACAATAAAGGTATAATGTCACCAGGAACCTCATTACCTTCCTTGGGTCCCTGTCATCCACCTTAAATGTGAATATTAAAAGAACAGCATTAGGAACACTCATAATTATGCACCCTACGTACTGTACGGTATACTCTTTCGTCCCTAAATTGTTGGTCTACAAGTCTAGTGGTTCTAGCTGTTTTATCTATCTGTCTGTAACTGCAATAACAATTATAAAGTCGAAGTAGTATAAAAATACAGTATGCACATTTACTCGTAACAATTATAAGACAAACAAGCAGCCTATTTAATTATTACTTACAAGTTCCAAGTTTTACACACACATACACACTTAAGTACATTCGTGATACGTAATCCCTGACCAGAGACGAACGGTAGGCACCATACACACATACCCTGCATTCGAACTCAGCCTCTATATGTGTACTGGGTGGGGAAATGAACAATACCAGGCGATTCGAAGCTTTCTGCTCCTCACACTCTGGTTAGAAATTATGTATCACGAGTGTACGTCACTGGCAAGAGTGTCGGTCTTCATAATCAGAGTGAAAAAAATCTGTTAGCCTTCATTTTGTAGGGCCTAAAATACACACCATATGGAGAAGACCCAGTACTGCCACTGTCCCATTAATTATATGCCATCCGAAACAGAAACAAACCATTATCAAATCAGGCTTCTTTTTCAAATTCAACACTTTAATTTACACGTTTAGCTGATAATCTTAAACTCACTAATCAAGAATGAAGTAATATTCAAGGTAAATATAAAAAAAACAATGTGTGTGTGTGTCAGGTCGAGGAGCAGTGCATTGGGCGGCACTGAGAGGCCAAGTAGACTCCCTGGAGACACTTCAGGAGTTGGGATGTGATCTGCAGATCAAAGTCAACGGACGAGCCAACGCACTTCATTTCGCTGTGGCCTCTGGGAAACTGGAGGTGGTAAGGTTCCTGGTGTTGGCTGGGGTGAACAAAGACCAAAAAGACAAGAACAACAAATTTCCCAGCGACGTGGCCAAGGCTAAGGGCTATAAGGACATCCACCACTACTTGAAGGAGAAAACCCACTCCTCACGCCAGGCCCCACCTTCACCCAGAGGCACACTTGTGAGTACACCAACAGTACTCATGCAGCCATTCTTTATAGTCTGATCAGATATTTTTAATATTTTGGTAATGTTAGCAGGATCGATGTTATTCGGAATTTCAGTTTAACTTTTACTAGCTGTTTCTGTTTCTGCTACTATACGAGAGATTGAGAAGTTCGAAAAGAACAATATCGTCTGATGTTAGGCCATGGCACTTGTTTCCGTAGTCATTGATGTTGTTACTGCTTCCTCCAAATTTGTTCACGAAACACTCTATCAGTTAGGTGTTGTTTTGTCTTATAGTTTCAAGGAATCACAGGTCTCCAGTTTATGGAAAATATTCGATATCTGAGTCATATCTCTTAATTAAGGATAAACATCTTAATGGTTTTGGTTGTTTGCATGTTAGGAGTTGGATTCAGATTGATCTATATACAGTATATTGGTGTATGGACAAAGGTGTCTTTATAATTTATATACAGTATCAATTTATGTTATAATGGTGCCTATATACTGATCATCTTGATACAGTAATCTATATATCTAACTGAAGAGACTCTGTCTGTCGGGCTATACAAATTGTCATGTGACCAGTGACCACCTACAGCGCCAGGAATTCACACACGGAAAGTGGATGTACACGAGGGGGGACAGAGGACATTTTCGTCACAAAAAACACCCCACTAATTACTTAATTACACATACTTCACTTCCGTGCTACGGTCTAGTCGCATCTATTTAATGATGCAATGTGGTTGTGGGTAATCTTTTCCAAGAGTTTTTTTTTTTTTGCTTCAGACAAGAAGAACAGAGGACCAGAGAACAAACATTAGCGACCCACTTCTGGCGGACCTGCACCAGAAACTGACACAACTGGAGAAGGAAAAGGTAAGAGAGAGAGAGAGAGCATACTTAAAATTAGAGAGAGAGAGAATACATAAAATATGAGGAGAGTGCATACACAAAATGATATGAAGAGAGAGAGAGAGAGAGAGAGAGAGAGAGAGAGAGAGAGAGAGAATTATGACATTTTATTCTTTTATATTATAATTTATCTCCACTAGAGCGAAGCTTTGGAGGAGGCTAGAGCACTCCGGGATGAACTGGAACTACAGCAACACCAAGGATACCAACACCAGGAGGAGCCAAACGACCTCCTTCAGCGACTGCAGCTTCTCTCACATGAAAACAGAGAGTACAAGAGGAAGCTGGTGGGTACCGATTTAATTATTTGTGCGATTCGGGTACCTTTCTGTGAAATTTACGATAGGAACTAGCATGAAGCCCAGAGGAGAGGTTATTTTTATTGACACAAATATAATAATGTAACTTGCATACAGTACTTACAACAACAACAACCATGTACAGAACCATATGGAAGAGGAGGCCTTGGAGCTGCGACACCGTGTGGAGGAAGAAGGGAGAGAACACCAGAGGAGGGAGTATGAGGACGAACAGCAACAGGACCCCCAGCACCTTCAGATACTCGCCCACCAGAACAAAGAGTACAGGGCCAGGCTGGTTAGTCACACACACACACACACATTAAATGGAAAACTACTAAAATAGATGGAAGGTTTCCTAGTATAAAGAAATATGAGAACAGTAATAAGAGAGAACCATTTTCTGTGGCTGAAGGTCACAAGTAGAGTTCCTCAGGGCTCAGTATTGGCACCAATAATGTTCTTAATTTATGTAAATTATATAAAAGTAAATGCTACAGATGACACTTATATGAATATGTTTGCTGATGATGCAAAGGTACAAAGAACAATTTAAGATGAGGACTGCTGTAAAAAGATATGAACAAAATGGTTGACTGGCGTAATAAATGGCAGATGGAGTTTAATGCCGATATTATTAAGTTTGGAAGAAGTGAGAAAAGATCAAATTGGCAGTACAAGCTTGGAAATAAAATATTAAAGGAAGCAGAAAATTAGAGAGATTTAGGGGTAACGATAAATAAGAAATTGACACCAGATTATCATATCACCTGTAAGTACAGTAATTCTATATTGTACTGTACTGTACTGTACTGAAGCAGTATGACTGTGCAGCACAAGACCCCGAGGGCTGAGGGCCATCCCTAACAACTTGATCCCCCAACCTATCCTTCAAAAGAATCCATTATTTGCCATGTCTGTACCTGTATCTAATGCTTGGTCTCCTCCTGTCTGACTGTGTGTAACCAGACCCAGATAGAGAGCAGAGAGGCAGAGTTGGTTCAGAGAGCGGCTGCAGACAAACAAAGGCTGAAGACATTGGAGACTCAACTGCAGGCACTGAGGGAAGAACTGAAGCAGAGTCAGGAGGATGCTGCCAGGCATCAGGTACTCTTACTAAATTGTTTTTACCCACTTATAGTTCTATCACACAAGTCAAGTTCTGATGTATCACCTTCTTAGTTCTTTTTATTATTCTATGCACATTCTCATTTCTTGCTAATTTATTATTTTGGCATGAACACCAACCTACTATAACTGTATTTATTGATTTTAATAAACACCTTGAACATTTTTCTTCCCATTATATTTATGTTCACCTGCAGTGCATACATTTTGCCCTTTATTTTCCCACTGATGTTATCTTCAGGAGGTAACTTTAAATATATAATATCCTTTTCCATGTTCACCTCATCATGTACAATATATCACATCTGACTCATAAATCATAGACAGATAGTTTTTAACAGATGGAGATGTTTAATTCATTCTCTCAGTATTTTTTCTCTGTATATAACATACAGTACTTTCTGAAAATCAAGTGCTCATTTGCATATTTGACGTAGATTCCTGTTAATTTCATGGATATTCGATATCAGCCGTTTCTAGGCTGATAATCCATCAACATTTTAATATACAATATTTATAAGTTTCATTTTTTCATTTCCCATTTCCTATTCTCCCTACATTACATCCGTAAACTTTTGTTCAGTGTGTGCGCGAGGATAAACATAGTACAGGGTGTATCTATAAATAACCTTAGGAGCTGGCGAGCAAAAGTGGGGCAGAGTGGGCAGCGATAGAGAGGGCAGCAGTGGAGACGAGGGCAAGGGAGAAGGAGGCGAGTGAGAGGGTGAGCAGCCTGACACTGGAGGTCCAGCGACTCACTCAACTACTAAACGACACCAGCAGGATGACTGCTGCCACTCAGGTCAGACCATCTTCCCAAGTATAGGACAACTTCCCAAATAGATAAGTTTTCCTGGTAGATAATGATTTTATATGGACAATTATCCCAGATATATTATCTTTCCAGGCATATGATTTTCCAAAATACATGTATATTTCTTCTCTGAAAATAAGGAAAGGGTAGTTGATATTCAAATTGAAAAGAGAGAGGTGTTAGAATCTGATGTTTTTGAAACAACAATAATGCATTATACCGAGTTAGGTCATACAAGATACTGAGGTCGCAGAAGAGCCTTCCCCTACTCCAATTAACTGGATACTACTAATTCTTTGAAACTATCTTGGAAATACATCAGTCTTGTTGAAGTACACTAGTCCTCTTTATGTACCCTTATGGAGGAATCAATAGCCTACAATTTGGAAAAATCTGAGCCTCTTAAAATTTTGGCACTGGCCTAAGGTTCCCCCAAAATAGCAACAATCATTGCCACTGCAGTACAGTACTATCATATGAAGCTATAGCTAGTTGATGTGATTACTGATTCTGGGCCGGCAGGAAGGGCAACAAAAACGTATAATGGAACTGAGGGAACAAGAGGAATGGAGACACAAAATGGTTGAGAACCTGACAGAGAGACTGAGGGAGGCTGAAGCTAGGAATCGCAATATGGAGGTTAGTAGAGCCTGATATATCTGTACAATCTCTTGGTAGTAATATGCACTTTTTCTACACCTACACATAGCATTCTTACAGGTCTTGGTAAGGAAAATGAAGGAACAGAACAGATGCTGCCAACTGTCCAGTATATAATCTCCACAGTGCTGTACTCATACTGCCTTTCCCATTAAACATAGAAATATGTTTATGAAAAGATTTTTTCAAATTTAATTCCACTTGGGTGTCTGGCTCTCCCTCCAGGTGGAGGTGATGCAAAGAGAAAGCAGGAACCAACATATCATAGCAGGCTTGAGACAGGAAGTGACTTCTCTTCACCATCGGTTACAACACACCCAGTCACAACACCAACCAGGACACAACACCCACAAGGTAATGTATAAATTGTGTAATATGCTCAGTACAGTATGTGATGATGTAGTTGGGGTCCACTGCTTCAGGAATGACAAGGATATCATTATTTCCAGTAAAGAATACATAAGGGAGGATTCTTTTGTTGGTGAATTGAAGGTCTGTGATTCCTCCAAATTATATTAGCCATGAAACAGGTGACTTTGATGTTACTTTAATGAGGGTTCTGTTTCCGGGCATAGTTTGGAGGAGCCAGTAGCTCATCAGTTTATTCTCAAAAGAATCTCCCCTGAAATGCATGGCATAAACATTACAATAACCTTTTGAATATGGAGTCTGATTGGCACAAAGGGACTGGGATGGGATGGCCTCAGTATTGCCAGACCAGGAGAGGGAACCTATATGTTGATTGGGTATGATGCCGTCAACAGTGCAATGCAAAAAATGAATATGTGAAAGGCGTGCAGCATTCAATACTGCTTATGGGAGGAATCTCTTGTTGGTAAATTGGAGGGCTACTGATTTCTCCAAAGTATGCCATGAAACAGATGACCCCAGTGTTACTAATAGATCTGTTTCGTGGTATAATTTGGAGGAATCAGTAGCCCATCACTTTACTGTACCATCATTCCTCCCTTAAAAAAATATGAAAAATATTTACCGTTGCAGCAACCAGTAGACAGAGAACATAACAGTGTTAATTCTCCCACTCGTGGCTCAGGGGTAAGAGCTCCAGTATGCAGGGTCCTAATTCTGGGATATTCAGGTTCGAATCATGTCCACATTGAAAGTCTTGTGCTATATAGTTGTTCTGGCCTAAGATAATAACAAGTTTATTATAGGTAGGGTGTTAATCCTAACTAAAATTAATTCATAATGAAATTCAACCATCTTTTTATTTCAAAATAGATTCCATGACCTTTGATAAAGTCTGAAAGTTTATGTGAAAACAATAAAATCTTATCAAATGCATTACAGTACTGTACTGAAAAAAGTTACTAAACCCAGGAAGCTTTCCATGAGCAGTCATTGAGATGAGTTCACAGGTAGGGTAATGTGCTTCTATTTATTTACACGAAAGTGTGTGATTATTTGGTATATGATTATTATATTACACATAAGTTTATCATTGGAAAACAACACAATGTATTCCAATAACCTGCTTAATCCTCTCTATTTTTGTTAGTCTTCTAACCTACATATGACCTCTAAAGCTTGACAGTATCATAAGTAGGCTAACATGATCTTATTCATGTCTTTGATATTGTATTTAGTTTTACAGAAAGAGCAGTAGAGGAAACTGCCTTTCATTCACAAAACCCTGCATCTCAAGAGCTCATGTCGGAAAAGTGAGGCAACAGAAGTTCTGGTGTTGTAGTACTGTATATTAAATTTACCCTTAGTGTGGTATTTAATTATGTCTGGCATTTGTTCATGTATTGCCTACTGGGTTCATTATTAATAAAAAATAGATTTATAGGTTAAGTAAAATAACATTAAATCATCGAACATCACTGTGCTTGCTTCAAATAGAAACAAATCTCCAGATGATAGTCACACACTTTGGAGGAAAAGATGAAGTTATAGAGGTAATAAAGTTACCCACTGTTTAAGACCTGTGATTATGGTACAGGTAGAGGAGCTGCAGCATGTGTTACAGCAACTACAGGAGGATAATGCCCGTAAGAGACAGACCATCAACAGGCTCCAGCAACAAGTAGATTCCCTCTCTCACAAACCACCAACACCACAGCAACCTCCGCCCCTCTCCTCACAGGTCACTTTCTCACCACTGTTACTATTTCAACTAATAGGTATTAAAAGCTTCAACTATGTTGGGAGCCCTTATCTCTGTAAAGTGAAGTCCAATAATTCTGTGTTTGGGGTTCTAAGTTAGGGTTATGGGTTTTCTATTCTCATGAAAATGATCTCCCAATAATTAAACTATTGGAGGATGTGGGGGGGGGGGGGCACAGAAGAATGGACTGAGTATATGTATTCAGTAAGAATAATTACAGTAGCTAAATACAGTACAGCGAATAAAGGAGTTCTCCAAAATTTGCTAAAACATTAAAAAAAAAATTTAAGTGGTTTTTAATCATTTTAGTCATTATTCAATTTTTTAGATAGTTCTCTATTATTCCCTTAACCCTATTTAACTGTAAAATTCTGTAACAGAAGAAACTTCCTAAATATTGTATGTGAATACTGTATTTCTTTGTGTAGGATGCTACTGTATAATTATGGTACTGTACACAATATTGGTCAGCAAGGTCTGAGGATGGGTAGTGGAACAAGTGTAGATGGGAGATAGATAGCTGCTAGACTCCAATATACTACCCTGGCAGTTTGCATTACTCAATTTATGGAATTTTTGTTCCATTTCAATTTTCATACATCGTCTCAGAAGCTGCACCTAACTACGAGTTCTCTTGTGGATAAAATGTTCCAATCACGAGAAAGCTAACTTGTAGCTGAATAACTTGGAGATACTGTACCTCCCACAGCCCCTACCCTCTCACACACAAATACATAGTTGCATAACAGGAGATTCTTTGCTGTACAAAATGCCGGTCTTCCACTGGCCACTGAAGATGAACTGTGACAATGGCTTGCTCCAAAATTTACCAGTCAAATTTTCTGAGATGTAAAACAAATTGGTTGGGTCATGGAGAACTAAACACAATGGGTTAAAATCAACATAATACAAACAAGAAGGCTGCAATAACAATAGTATCTTACAAGATATGCTTGCATAGTATTTTTTGTGGTAAAAGTAGAGCTACAGCATGCAGATTGTGTTATGCTTTTATGTAGTGCTTGTCAGTCTGGAAAGCTGACAAACCCCACACTAAAGATCTAGGATATGGCCCAGTTGGAAGGTGGCACTGACATAGGGAAGCCAAGAAAAGCATTAATTTAATGAACACTGGAAGCTTAAGAGGATAGGTTGTTGGCTGTAATTTGAATGTTACATTTCTCCAAAATATGTTGAACACAAACCATTTCAGCATAGGTAGTCATTATAGCACAGCTTAGATGAACCAAGCAGCTTCCAATACACCGACTATTTTTTGAGATTCATTGGACCAGCAGGACCAAAAGCGGCTGCGCGAGTTGAGCGAGAAGGAATCAACTAACACCCAGACTATTGCTCACCTCAACACCAGGCTGGCAGACCTTACTGAAAAGACCAAACAGTTTGAGAGAGCAGTGTACACATACAAGGTGATGCTCCACCCTTCATGTTTCTCTTGGTACTGTGTGTGTGTGTGTTCAACAAGATATTGTATACAGTAGTTAACTCCCTGCCAGAAATGGAAATAAATATAATCTTAGCTAGGCTGTGTATGTCACGTAGCTAATATTTTGGTAAAAGGCGGGTACCAACTCTCCCTCAAGCAGAAAGAAAAAAATGAAGAAAAACTGTCATAGAGGTCTTATGGCAATACTGAGGTCAGAATAGGTTGAATACCCTTACTTTCACAATTATGAGAGTAACTGCTCACCTGTAGTGAATTTTCTACTGTGTTATACCAGTATGACTATATAGCACAAGTCCCATGTCATGAACAGGATTCAAGATGGCACATCTTTAGATTATAATCCACAGTACCAAAGCTCTTACTGCTGAGCAATGACTGAATGCTGAGGTTAATAGAATGCTATCATTTTTACAGGGATTGTAGGCAGTGGCCTTTCATTAAGTTTTATGGACACAAAGCAAGAGTGGAACCACTGCACAATTTCTCAGCCATCCTTGATAGAAAGATTGGCATAATAATTATGTGTATTAATTAGAGATTGCAATACTGATACAGTACAGTATTAGAAAGGCAAACTATGTTCAAATTTTTTAAGTCTATCTTCAAGACTAATGAAATCTAAATGATCAAGCCATACATGAATGCTAATACTCTTTATATTTTGCTCTTCTTGATACTGTATTGATTTAGTGGTTTCACAAATTTTAGTTTGGTTTGATGGTCTGCCAACATGAGCTATTATAGTTATACCACTCACAGGTTTCCAAAATTTTTAACTTATACTTAATCTAATGTTCCTTTAATATAATTTGGTCAGATCAAGCTGGCAGAGCGTGAAAGGGAGCTGCGAGGAGCAGAGAATAACAAGCAGACAGTGGTGGACCTGCGGGAGGAGGTCAAGAAGTTGACCGAACGCCTGGCCTTGGTTCGCCAGAAGGCAGCAACAGCACGGAACTCTATGCTGCTCTCAGAGGAAGAGTGAAGGAGGTGATTACATTAGGTTAACTTAAGCAGATAATGCATAAGTAAATTTTACTCCATCTCTTGGCCAATCTAAGATTTTCCATTCTTCAATCTGTCTTCAGAAATTTAGAGGACACCAATTAATTCATTTAGGGCCATCCCTAATATTTTATTATTTTTTTGCTGTGACCAGATTGAACCGTGGGTCTTTGGAGCAGAGGCCACCTGCCCTGGGAGAACAGCAACATCATCAAAACATTTCCTTCCTTATACATTTGCTTACTGAATGTCTTCCACTCCATTTGCCTCCTAAGTTAATAATTATCCTCTCTCCATATTTTTCCTCACTATTTGCCTGGTTTTCACCAATGAAAATGTTCTTGTCATAAACTTCCAATTAAAATTCAGATGTTCCTTCAGTTTTGATGCTGTGATCATCAGTGTCATCCACTAAGTTCATTTAATTAGTCAGGTTTAATCTAAGCACCTAGAGTATTCAAGTGTGTCAAATCTCACGATGCAGCCCGGTTGTAATTTACTATACTGTATATAATATGTACTATCAAAGACAAAAGTTATGTTGTTATATTTGGTGTAAACATATGATAAAGAGCTAACCATACAGGGCATGGACATAATTGTGGTGGGGGTTTTCACTATGTTTCATGAGTTACCGGTATATCAAATCATTGGACAAGACAACAACACTACTTTTGTCTTTGATAGTACAGTACTGTACACTACTTCAGGCAACCTCCTTATGATGTACAGTACTGTAATCTGCTGCCAAGAGCCATAGGTGTTATAAAAATTTTACTATTAATTAGGTTATCTGAACCTATTTTGTTGCTGGAGTCCATATTTTAGAATGGGGTTGGAAAAAGAGAACCGAGACAGAATAGGTAGGGACCCACTGTATTACAAAGGAACACATGAACTGGGGCAAGTGTTTTACATAATTATCCAGCCAAGTTTGAGCCCTAAACTTAAAAACATATAATTGTTTGATATACCAAATCTAAACAAACTACTGTAATTTTAATATATTCAGTACTAAAGACAATCTCAACGTAACTGGTTGGTACCATACAACATACCCTGAGTTTGTCAAAATTGTAATTTCTTGTGATAAATGTTAACTCTCTAATAAATGTATCATTTTTCCATTTCAAGAATTTTTCCATTCCATTATATTTATGAAAGACACATTGATATTTATACTGTCTGCATCTTTGCTAATTCAGTGTTGTACAATTAGTTTCTCCAAATCATTGCTGATAATTCTCTTACAAACAGACATAACAGTCGGCGGCAAAAGTCCTGCATCATCACTTAATCACTTCTGGAAGGATAACAGTTTATAAAGGATAATACAAAAATCAAACAAACACATTCACCAAAATAAATCACAATATCCAGGGGGCAAATAAATACATTTTTCTGGTTCTTTAGTGTACGAGCCTGTACAGTACAGTACAGGACTATATGACTTGGCAGATGTGGTGAGAGAACTTTTGATGCCGACTGTACAGTATACTGTACTTGTAATACATACTGCATTAATGCTACAAATAACATATAATTTATAAAACTGTTTTACAAGTATATAACCAGAATGGAACATAAAATATCTTCACTTTACATACAATAAAAAAACTCAAATTAATATGAATAAAAGAACAAAAGGTTACTTCAATTACTAGTACTGTACTTTAATTTTCAAATATCTGTAGCTTAGTGATATTGCTTTCCTTGCTATATGTCTCACTACTGTCCATGGGCACCCACTTCTTCAATGAGTCTTCTCTCATTTCCTTAACTCTCTCCCAGCGAGCTATTTGGATACATCAGAATTCTTCACTTTTTCCCATAGCTACAGTTTGTGTAGACACTACATTTTCACTCACTCCATGTGTAGTAACTGTCACTTCAGCTATTGCTTCTTCCTGTATTGCAGTAGCTTCTTTCTCCCTTCCCTCACCACTTCCCACTGTGATTCTTTTCTCCTCCTCCTCCATCCTCTTAGCTTCACTTTCCTTTTTTGCAATCTTTCTTTTATTCTTAGGTTGGGGACACATCTTAGGGCTTATCTCTGGCACACTTGCAGACTCTCTTTCAGACTTTTGAATTTTGCGTTTATGTTTACGTGTGACATGAAAATTTAGTCGTTTCACCACATTAGTACTGAAGTTACATGAAGAACAACGGTAGAATTTCTCACCAGAATGCCTGCGTAAATGCAAATGAAGTGCTTCAGATGTTGCCATAACCTTCTGACACACAAGGCATGGGAATTCCCGGCGGCGGCACTTCCAAGGCCTGCCATGCATTTTCTGAGGGAAGTATAGTACAAGTAATATAGATTATAAATGAGCAGTATATGGACTGTTAAAAACTTTCTAGATCAAATATGGTAATTTTTATAAAAGTTCCATATCAACCATATTACAGTACAGTATAAGGGGAAAACATCGACTGTGCCTGTGTAAACATAGCCTCGAAAAAAGACGGACAGTGTTTGGAGCCAGAAAACCTATGCCAAGGCCTTGAAAGTCTATTATATGCTTAAAATAGATAATATCATTAATATGACCCATAAAACAAGTAACTATTGTAATAATTAGGTTTATGTTACCCATTTAAAAGCTAGAGAGAGGGAAAGTCACATGGCAAGGATGCGTTGCTACTCTATATATTATTTTTTCTCTCATTTTGATATGTACTTTTCACGCTGATTAAGTTTCCACAATGCTACTTATTCTCATTAGCCTCAAGTGGTGATGTAAATTTGTAATACAGTATTATCTTGGCAATCACTTAGGAACTGCAAAGATAAAGGTACAAGAGTGGCTCATAAGGTTAATTGGTGGTGGTAGTTCAGTGGGATAGCCAAAGACAGTTTGGCACATTTTCAAGCTGCGATGTACAATAGAAGGAAGTCAATTTCTTGCCAAGCAGCAAAACAGACAGATGACATCAGTTCGACCAAGAATTGTACTCCTGGTCTTCTGGGTCAGTCAGTCAGAAAAAGTAGGGAATATATAAGTGAAAAGAGTTTAGTTGGGACAGCAGAAGAAATTTTGGTGTGTATGCATGTGTTAGGGTGCAACTGTGTTCATGTCTTTGTACAAATACGGTTTGTTCACTCCGTACAGCTGAGTTAGGCTATGGCATCCTAGGGGGCCCATTTAACTCTGGATTAAATATACAGTATGTACTATTGCGGACAAAAATTTCTTTTCACTCAAGGGTGACTCCTACAGTTATCACACCTTTATTTTCATATACAGTACTTTTATTATGTTATTGCTTTAAATTGTGGGTTGACACTTTACTGGGAATTAGAAGCTGCTTCCAGATTAATATATAAGAAAAATATGCAGTTCACTGTTAGAGAAAAGTAGTCAAATGTTTACTTAAGTAACCCCTATGTGGAAAGAAATTATTGTCCACAATAGTACATACAGTACATGAAACATTACCTGTAGGGCATCCTTCCTTTCCCACCCTACTGAAGTTAAATATACATCAAGTTTTCCTACATATCTCCTCCACCATTCTCATAAGATTCATATTTTCTCTCCTATTCACATGGCCAAACCATCTGAGTCCACTACATCACCTTCTTGCTGAGCTCCACCACCCGACACCTCACTGCCATGACCTCACTTGACACCTGTCTTCCCAATTACCTCAAACCATATACCTTAACATTTTACAGTTACTATATATCCATCAATTTGACAGATAGTACCCACATTTCCTCACAATATATCAAGACTTATTTGACACAGGCCTCATTAATCTTGCCTTTGTGCCTCAGTTGTTAAGTTCCTCAAGCTGTCTGGCCGAGCAGCCCCGAGCCCCTGAAGAAGGCCATGGCCTGAACTGGGCTTTTCCAGAACCCTCAAAGAGTGTATGTTGGTTTTGTTTGTGTGTGGTTGTGTGGATTGTCTTCCATAATGTGCTTAATAGAGTGGCTAGAAGGCTATAACTATCTCTTTACATTTTAACCATGTTGATGTCATTCTTGTTCTGACTGCTCTCTCTGCCTTGCTTCTGGGCAACAATGTCTCCCAGGTATTTGAACTGTTGCATCTTCTACAGCTTGCTTCCATCCACCTCCAAGCTATCATCCATTTCTTTCTTTCCTTCTCTACATGCTGGACACCGGAAATTCTGTATTCCCCTTAAATTTTTTAGACCTGAACATCTTTGGTGACACCACAATTTACACTCCAAACACAGCACTGAATTCACTCCAACACTCTTGCCACAGCAACCACATGGCCATCGTACTGAATGAATCCTTTCTGCTTGCCTGCCAGTTACGACTGCACCATTCATTTTTTCTAACTGGTGATCATCTGTCAACTCCTGTCAAAATTACAAATTATTCCTTAATCACAAGATAACTACTTGTACAGTATATTTAATAACACAAACTTCATAATAATAAACGAATAGGGATACCCAGAGAAAAATAAATACCGTATTGACTTTTATCATCAAGCACCATCATGGATTTGACACATAAGGAACTGGAGCGACAATACAAATTTTACTGAAAAAGGACTGACACTACAACTATCACTTCAAGTTTTCAAATACAGTATAGTGGAGCTACAGTGATTGATACTTACTTGAAGTGGCACTGTGTTACTCAGCTCTTTAGAGACAAGAGAGAACATTTGAGCCCAAAACCTCACAATGGAATGGACAAAACACATAAATATACATACTGTACATGGGCTAAACCCTCTAAGCATTGGCCTTCGGGCTTGTGCCACCTCTGTAGCCCGAGCCTTTTACCTACCTTGTGCTCTAAACGTAAACAACACTTTTGATGGCTAATAGCGAGTACTGTACTGTACACCACTTATGCTTCATGAATAATGATACACATTATTGAAGTACAAACCTTTAGCCATCTCCTGATGTACTTGTGAAAACTAAATGGACATTTGTAGGATGGGTAGTCAGCTCAGAATAACCACATTCTCTATTTATTTAGTTTAGAAGAAGAATATCTAGATATTCTTCTCCTAAACAAAATAAATGAAGATTTAGCTACATTCTACCTATATAATTGGAATGAAATGACGAAGTCGGAATCGATACAATCATTACAGCACTGTGTGACTCATAAAGTTTGCAAATAATAATTCAATTATGACTATGAGTTATCTGATACTCAAAGTCAAAAACTATAGTTGATGGCATTTTTCATTACTGACTGCATAATTGGTCATTTGAATAGCAATTATATTGTTAATTCTTGTATGAACTGTACCATATCAATAATTCATTAATGTGGGTGCTGTGTTTACATGTAGTGTGGCCAGGGTATGATAATAAATGGGTCAGACTCATTTGCCACGAGTATAATTAAGTAGCCTATGTCTGGGGGAGCATAAATTTTAAAACTACACTGTACAGTTGAGCAAGTAGCAAGTGCAAGAAAAACATGGTTGTAATGTATATGGCAACATTTAGTAGTTTATTTGTAGTATTCCTGTAACACCCCCATTTTATTATGTATGTTATTTAGGATGTTTTTTTTTATGTATAATTACTAACTTCACTCTCCATAAAATACCTGCATTTATTTCTGGTAACTTACTTAGAAAATTAGTTGAGTGAGGGATGGAGTCCCGATAAAAGGACGTGATATTTTCGTTGGCGGAACAATATTTGTAACCAATATCAGGAATAATTATATGCTATGTGACTGGGAAAGAGATAATGGGTTGGAGTATTAAGGGATGTTAAATAATCATTAGTGTAACTAAAGGAATGTATCAGGGGGGAAGGAACACTTAATATAATAGAAAAATGTAGCAGAAGGAACTAGTTTGTGTCCGTGTAGGAGATGAGATTGGGGGGGGAGAGAGGCGAGAATGAATTGTGGCAAGGATTCACAGTCAGTCTCGTGTCGTCTTCCACTGGGTAAAGGTAACTATTAAAACAGCTGCTACAAAGTGACTTCACGTGTTAATATTGAGGTAAATATTTATTATACATTTGATAGTGATTTTAATGAGTCTCGTGTCGTCTTCCACTGGGTAAAGCCATATAGCACATTCCGGCAAAGCATAATAATAATACTGGTGTACTATAAATAATATAAATACTTAAGATTTGCTAGCATAATTTAAAGTTTAGACTATCACAACTGTTTCGGCCATATTTTTTTTTATATGCTATTATATATATGTATGTTTTTTTTTATATAACTATTGTATGTATATGGGGATATATATATTTTTTTCTTATTGATGGGGGGGGAGTAAGTAAATTTTTTTTTTATTATTATCTGTTTGTTTAGTGCTGTTCCCTAGCGAAACTCGGAATTATTCCAGTTCTAGGGACAGCGGGAGTAGGATTCAGGGAGGGGGGATTGAAGGTTAGGGAGTATATATATATATATTTTTTTTTATTTATGAAATGAATGTTAATAAATTAATTAATAAGTAGTTGAGTTTTCCGTTACCGTATACATACTAATAGACTGTGTCCCTACTTAGGCATTTTTGACTTGATTTAAGACATTGATCGAACCCCCGTTAGAGTAATTCTGGGTTGCTTACACACGTGCCTGGGGTTTAAGCTACGTTACCCACCCAGTGTGTGATAACTTGGTTCCTGCGGTCAACCTGTGGTCTGGTGGTGGCAGCGATACTGACTAGGAACTGGACTTGCCTTTGTATGATTTTTTTCATGGTATTCGCAAGGCAAGTGCAGTCCTCAGTCCCTTTTTTTTTTCCAGACCGGGTTGATCAAGTATAGGATAGATTATCATACACTGGTGTGTCATTTTTTTTATTGTAAAGGCCGTGTTTTTTTTGTCCTCCTCCAGTAAAGTAAGGGGGATAAAAATAGCAGCGTTACATTGGTGGTAGCTTAAGTGGGATAAATCAGACCCAGAGAAATTGCTTTAACGGAGATCCGTGGAATTGGGTTTGATGTTTAAGGTAGCAATAGTAGGACACAGTCAAGTTCCTCGAGAACTGACGGTTGACGGAGCTCAGGTAGTAGTTAACGATACGGATTCAGATGGGGAGGTAAGATTCGAAATGCAGGAATTGAGACTAATAACCGAACAAATGAATAAGATTGCGATGAAGGTACAAGACTTAGATCTGAACCAGCGAATATGTTGTCAGGGGTAGACATACAAATGGCTGAAGTTAATAACAAAACTAAAGTAGAAAAGAAGGAAGAAAGTGAAATATATAATTTAACAAAAATAGTAGAAAAGTTAGCATCGAAGATGGAAACAGATATATTCTAACCATCATAGACCATTTTTCAAGGTACACCAAGTTTTACCCACTAAAAAGTAAGCATGCCAAGGGAATTGTTGCTAGGCTCACCCAGTTTGTTACAGACTTTGGCGGACCTAGATCGGTGCTGTGTGACAACGCCAAGGAGTTTACTGGCCACGAGATGCGGACCTGGGCAGACCAGCATGGGGTGGAGCTGCTTTTCTCCACGCCGTATCATCCACAGGCTAACGGGATGATTGAGAGGATGCACCGGACCCTGAAGACGGTGTTGGCCCAGTTGTGCGAGGGCTATCCACAACGTTGGCCTAACCTGCTGGCTGAGTGTCAAAAAGTGATGAATGCAGCCGTCCACAGCAGTACCAGGGTGACGCCGTATGTCGCATTCTTCGGAAGGCATCCACCACGCAACATCACAGCACCACTACCGACCATCACGTCTGACCACAACGACGCTGGGAGACTAAAGAGGCTAATACAAGAAGCCAGTACTGTATCTCTCAGGAGGTATCGGACATTTGCCAATAGGCATAGAAAAAATGAAAAAGTAGAACTAGGAACATTAGTGTGGGTAAAACAAGAAACAATAATACCGGGTACCTGTGCCAAATTGAACCAAAAATGGAAGGGACCATACAAGGTGGCAGAAATAATAAGAGATGGTTTGATATATATTTTAGAGGACCCATTTACAGGGAAAAACATCCAGAGGGCTGCAGAAAAGATTAAGCCCTATGTGAGCCACAGTGATATTATAGTACAATTAGGGGAATTAATTGAAAATAATGAACCAGATGATGATGATGAGGATATTGTACTTCCTCCACGTCATCGACGTCCTCCAAGAAGATTTCTGGAGGAAATGTAAATTGAGGTAAAGACCAATTTAGAAAAACAGTGAATGAAAAATTAATAGAAAATAGGGTAAAAGTGGGAAAGTTACGTTGGATAATGTCATGTTTTACTATAACCTGAAGTCAACACGGGGCAACATTAATGTACGAGCTAGGAACTCGGCTCATAGTTGTAATTTTTTTTTTATTGTGGGTGTTGGAGGACACTTAGTTTTAATGGGAAGAGAAGGATGGTGGGGAGTGATCACCCTACATGTCCATTGGGCTCTTCCAGTATACAGTCAGAACATTTGTCAAGGCCCCTGTATCACTTACTGCATTCCGGGTTGTCATACCGTGCGGGATCTGAGGTTTGAATGGAGAAGTGAATGAAAATAGGAATGAATGAATTGAATGTAAGAATACTCAGATCTTGTTAGGGACAATCGCGGATGGGTTTAGTGACGGTAGAACCTTATTGAAGTTCTCCCGGGGTTATGGACTTGACAGAGGAGTCTGACTGGGACGAGGTGTCACTGATATCTATTATGTATTGTGTGTATTGTGTAATGTTAGGTAGAGAAGTTCTTTCCTGCGGGGAAGAAAGGCAGTCTAAGGACTGTAAGTAAAGTTGGCAGTTTATCAACACTGACTAACACGTTAGGGTGAATAATGTCTTATGTTGTTTAGTAAGGTATAGCGATAGTGACAAATGGTGTGTATGTTAAGATTAGGGGGAGGGGAATTGAGTTAGGGAAATATAAATTAATTTTCACTGTAAGTTCCAGCTAAGGAAGAGGGGACGTGTGTAACACCCCCATTTTATTATGTATGTTATTTAGGATGTTTTTTTTTATGTATAATTACTAACTTCACTCTCCATAAAATACCTGCATTTATTTCTGGTAACTTACTTAGAAAATTAGTTGAGTGAGGGATGGAGTCCCGATAAAAGGACGTGATATTTTCGTTGGCGGAACAATATTTGTAACCAATATCAGGAATAATTATATGCTATGTGACTGGGAAAGAGATAATGGGTTGGAGTATTAAGGGATGTTAAATAATCATTAGTGTAACTAAAGGAATGTATCAGGGGGGAAGGAACACTTAATATAATAGAAAAATGTAGCAGAAGGAACTAGTTTGTGTCCGTGTAGGAGATGAGATTGGGGGGGGAGAGAGGCGAGAATGAATTGTGGCAAGGATTCACAGTCAGTCTCGTGTCGTCTTCCACTGGGTAAAGGTAACTATTAAAACAGCTGCTACAAAGTGACTTCACGTGTTAATATTGAGGTAAATATTTATTATACATTTGATAGTGATTTTAATGAGTCTCGTGTCGTCTTCCACTGGGTAAAGCCATATAGCACATTCCGGCAAAGCATAATAATAATACTGGTGTACTATAAATAATATAAATACTTAAGATTTGCTAGCATAATTTAAAGTTTAGACTATCACAACTGTTTCGGCCATATTTTTTTTTATATGCTATTATATATATGTATGTTTTTTTTTATATAACTATTGTATGTATATGGGGATATATATATTTTTTTCTTATTGATGGGGGGGGGGTAAGTAAATTTTTTTTTTATTATTATCTGTTTGTTTAGTGCTGTTCCCTAGCGAAACTCGGAATTATTCCAGTTCTAGGGACAGCGGGAGTAGGATTCAGGGAGGGGGGATTGAAGGTTAGGGAGTATATATATATATATTTTTTTTTATTTATGAAATGAATGTTAATAAATTAATTAATAAGTAGTTGAGTTTTCCGTTACCGTATACATACTAATAGACTGTGTCCCTACTTAGGCATTTTTGACTTGATTTAAGACATTGATCGAACCCCCGTTAGAGTAATTCTGGGTTGCTTACACACGTGCCTGGGGTTTAAGCTACGTTACCCACCCAGTGTGTGATAACTTGGTTCCTGCGGTCAACCTGTGGTCTGGTGGTGGCAGCGATACTGACTAGGAACTGGACTTGCCTTTGTATGATTTTTTTCATGGTATTCGCAAGGCAAGTGCAGTCCTCAGTCCCTTTTTTTTTTCCAGACCGGGTTGATCAAGTATAGGATAGATTATCATACACTGGTGTGTCATTTTTTTTATTGTAAAGGCCGTGTTTTTTTTGTCCTCCTCCAGTAAAGTAAGGGGGATAAAAATAGCAGCGTTACATTCCCTTGTATCTTTATGAATGAATTACAGGGAACCCAGAGCCAATGTAAGGTGGAATGTGATTGGCTGAACTTTGAGTGGTGGTGAAGATGATGCCATATACAGCCAGATTTTATTTGCAGTTTCTACTTGCTCAACTGTACGTTGTAGACTTAGGTCGTCACCCACGGTTACCCACACTTGTTGGTGGTATTGACTTCTGTTTAAAGGTTAAAGGATAATGTGAAAGATATAAGCAGTGACAAAGCACCTCACCTTACCATGTGGTTAACTGCACAACGAATCTGAGACTAATATTGGTTTACTAGTCCTCAGTTTATCTGTATTCTAAGGCCTTAACTACACTACATTTTTTGCAAACCTATCATATGAATATCAATGTTGCCTACCTTTTTCTCAGAATCCTCTTGTAGCTTATGGGTGGATGAAATGTTGTCAACAACCTCAGGAGTAGATGAAGAGCTGGCAGGGCATTCAGAAGTGGAGGGGAGACTATCAAGATGTCCAGGTCCTCCAGGAATGGAGGAGAGATTGTGAAGGTTTTCAGTTGTGCCAGAATGGATCGGGTCTAAGCGCTCCATTAACACACGAACCTCATTGGGACACAACTTGGAAATGCTACTTGTTTTGTCTATAGGTCCTGCAGATTCTGATACATCTGGATCCCTGGCACTGTTGTGACTTCCATCAGACAGGCAAACCTTCATTTCATCTTGGGGAAGAGCATTAATTGTAGATTGATATAGGTTTTCTGAGCTGTCCATTACCTTCTCCAGCCTTGGATCCTCTTGTAGCTTATGGTTGGAGATATTGTTGTCAAAGAACCCTATAGTAGATGTAGAGTTGTTAGAACATTCAGAAGTGGAGAGAAGATTACTTGGTTGTCTAGGGATGTCTAAGCCCTCCACTGTCACAACTGTTCTATATTCAGCTCCTGCAGACATAGACACATCTCTGTCTCTGGCACTGATTGCTAGTGGGGTATCATTTTCAGAATAACTTTGTTCTGAAGTATGATTCTGACTGACAACGGAAGAAATAGCATTGTCAGAGCAGAGCTCATTCTTTTCTAGATAAGTGATTATGTATGGGGATTCTATTACTTCAGCTTCACAGTTTAAGGTGACAGTCTCAAGAGGTTTATTTCCATCCACAAACACCCTCTTACTAGGACTGTAGTAGTTCAAGGGATTCTCTATTTGTGGCATATTAACAACTTGTGGTGCCACATCCTGGATGCTCTTTCTAGTAGGATTTACACAACTTTTTTCAATAATTTCTTTCACTGGAGTTTTATTTTCTGTATTTTCAAAACATTTCAATCTGGGTGTATCCCCTTCCTTATGAACATGGTTGGTCTGGGATTTTGTAACCCTATTAGCTAGTACCGGTACCATCTTCGACTTTGGTGACATGACTTTTTCCCTTGGAGGCAATTGGCCACTACATCCAGGATTCTGTGGTGGCTTTCCTCTATATGCAGGCAATATGGTTCTTAGTGATGCCACTGTCCTGCTTGCTGGTGTTATTTGGCTTACTACAGGCATATGTTTGGGTGACCTAAAGGACTGTTGTAGGTTTTTTCTGGCCATGGTTCTGGGTGACCTCACACAAGATGTATATGTGGATGCTGGGGACTTGATTGTATTTGGAATTGTTGGGGCTGGAGTCCTATTTGTGTATTTTGATTCATTTACTTTGGAATGTGGAACTGCTGATGGAAGCAAATTTTGGTCATCTAATGTACTTTTTGGAGTGTGAGGGCTTGTTGAGGAGCCAAGTTGGGAGTTGGAGTTTCTTTCTTGGGTGTGGGGAGTTGCTGGATACTTATTGGCTGGGGAGTATGGTTCTGAAGAGTTTTTCACAGGTGTAAGGGAAATATTGCTACTTTTAAATAACCAGGCAGGTATGTCATTAAGATGATGGACCCCGTTGCCTGATATCACTGTCCCACACTTATTCAGTTTCTTTATTAAAGTCTCCTTTTCTTCAGCCTCAACTTTCTCTTGTTCAGCTTCTTCCTCTTTCTTCTGTTCATCTCTATTATCTCTCCTTTTGCAACAGCAGCAATGACAGTGCTGATCCTTGGTTATTTTATCCTTGTTTTCCTTTCCATCTTTCTTTGTATCAATAATGACCTTGGGTAAATGTTCACTAAGTTTCACTCTCATGCCATCTTCCTTCCTGATCACTGATATAGAAGGGTTGTCATCCTCTGGTTCAACCTGTTCTGGATAGCCTTGGTTCTGCAATTCCTGCATAAGTTTTAAATATCCAGGTGTATGAAGTAATTCAATTTCTAAGAAGTTACAAGCCTTCAAGAATTTGAGCAGATTATTCCTTGTAATACTTGCTAAATTATGATACATAAAATCCAAAATGCTGGACATAACTTCCTCTTCAATGTTGTGGATGAGCATAACTCGTGGAAACCTAGACAGCCCTTTCTGTAAAACTCTGCTGAAGGCTGCCACCACCAGGCTATGCACAAAGAACTCTCTGCCTCCCACAATTAAGCAGGCATCTGTTAGCACCTCCTGCAAATTAATATAATTCTATGAAAATCTAACGATACTACTGTACTTGCATTTTGTCTACAAAGCAATATATATATAAACATGGTACAATGTACTGTACACTTATATTTACATTAATGATTACCATATCCTCTTTTCCCCTATTCACAACACAGTTCTTGCTTATTTTCTTTGTAAATTTAGCATTCTAATTCAATATTTCGGAAGGTGAGGACTACAAGAGGCCTGATTATCTCCTCACCTGTAAAATGATAATTGAATAAAAGTGGTCCAAAATCACGTCTAATTGATTTCCTTTGAACAATACTGTACATTCAAGTTGCATAAACCATAGCAAGTGGGAAAGTTAGATAATGTTAGCGTTCTAGAGTGGACCATTGTGTACATAAAAAACTAAGTGCCAGTTAACTTTTCATTAGGGGTTTGTATAGAAATGGAGATTGAGTTAGGTTTGAGTGTTGCAAGTTCTCCTGAGAGAAGAAATCATATGGTATATGTACATTGTAAGAATTCAGAAGGGCAATATCCAGTACTGTACTATATAATAGCAATAGAAGAGATCTAGTGATGCAACTGTGCAGTAAAAAGAAAGGCTGTAGTTGACCAGTAAGAGGAGATTTTACGCGTTAAAAGGCCTTTGCTTCCATCCTATCAAAGGTCTTCTGAAGATTAAGCCACCCCACATAAGAGAGCAATATTCCAAATAGAGGCATAGATAGATAAGACCCCTGGCATTGAAGAAAAAGAAAAGATAAAAGCTGCTGAAATTTTCTATTACAACATAATCCCTACAGGCTTCAAATTTCATTGCTGACCAATAGAAGTTACTGTATAAAGATTTATTTAACTCAATTTGGTGTTCATTGTTTGATAGAAATATTCATGTCACAGTCAAGGTCTCACCTCTGTCCTAAAAGCACGGAGGTTATCATGCCAGGCCTTATTAAAATCATCCGTTTGTACAGATACAAGACATTGGTTTTCATCTGTAGGTGTATCTTGATTGTCCTTCATCATCTTCACTCAGTCCCAATACAAGGCATAGCCTGAAAATATGGGCACATAAAAATTATTGGTAAATAAACCTCCCTAACACTTCACCTTCTCACCTTTCGATGTACCTGAAAGCACTAAAAACAGACAGTGCTATGGGTCCTGATGGTATTCACCCCAGTCTACTAAAAGAGTATGCTGCTGAGCTTGCCGGACCCTTCTCAGTTCTATTCAATTTATCATTGACATTGAGGTTAGTCCCCCCCTCGTGGAAGATATCCCATGTAGCACCAATCTTCAAAAAAGATAGTAAGTCTGACCCCTTAAATTACCACCTAATAAGCTGAAACTCTGTAATATGCAAGACGTTGGAGCGCATAGTTGCAAAATCTATGTACAGCTTTCTTTATAACCACCTTTTGTTCGATGAAGGACAGTATGGCTTCAGACCGTTCGGCCAGAGTGCTTGAGGAACTTCAACAACAATAACCGAACAGATCTGTGGTTGATCAACTGCTTTTGACCTACAATAGTATTACTAATAACTTTGATAAAGGAACTACTACTGATCTGATCCTGTTTGATTTCCAGAAGGCTTTGGGATTTCAGATTTGAGTAGTCAACCATTCACCCAACTTTATGAAAACTCTCCTGATCACTGATATTAGACTAGTAACTGATTTTGCTTCTCCCTTCTGGAACCAGGGTTATATCATGGACATGAGACTCCTTGAGTCTGTTCAGAGACGATGGATGAAATACTGTAGGTATCTGGACTGAAAGATATGCCAGTAATGCTATATGATGGTCGCCTACCAAGTCTAAGCCTGTACTCTGTAAAAGGTCATCTTCCCCAATCTGACCTAATATATTTATCTATATCTATAGCTCCAACGTCTCGCTCCCTCCAGAAACTCCCATCAAGGGGGTGGCCATGGCAGAAGTGTCCAGTTTTCCTTGTTCCAGCACTCCCTCCTTACCTACTTGCTCCCTCCCCCCTCCCCCTTCTCTTTCTCACATACTCTTCCACTCTGTTCTACCATCTAACTGGAGGTCTACCTCTCACACCAGGTCCCACAACTTTACTATTATACACCTTTTTTACAAACTCCACACTTTGCATTCTCTCTACATACATCTCTCTCATACAACCATCCATATATATATATATATATATTGAACAGCCATGGTGACATAACACATCCCTCTCTCAGCCATAAACTGATATTAAAACTCTCATTTAGATCACCCTCTACCTGCACAGTGTCTATTATCAGGAAGTTGCTTTTTATTACCATCCTCAATACTGACTTCTGCCCCTGGGCCCTGATGTCTCCTATTTGACACTAAGGAACTTGATATTGGGAGAAATTGAGGTATTTTTACAGTAAACCTGGGTTCAGTAAAACGTATATATTAGTATGTTTTACCACTAATTAGGACCATTCTAAGACTATTTTCTTCAATGGTGTTTCTCTCGGAAATGCCCCGTTTTCAAGATATGCCCAGTTTTCATACCCCATACAAACTTGGGGGAGGGCCTGGGAATCCGTGGTTTTGGGTGGGAGAAAACATGCTGTACACTATGGCGTTGCCTTTATAATACACTTCTTAACTTTGTTTCTCTTAAAAATGACTCGTTTTCGAGGTATGCCCCCATTTTCATACCCCATACAAACTTGGGGGAGAGCCTGGGAATACGGGGTTTTGGGTGGGGGAAAACACTATCAGTGTTGCAAATGTTGTAATATTCACGCCACTTGTGGCTGTATTGGCTATATTTTGTTTTGGGAATACTGTGTTTGAGCGTCCTGTATCCATCTACGTTCCTGGATATTTACCCGGTAACTTCTTCTATTTGTTATACCGGTTTTATGCCCAGGTTAGGCCCGGTAGTTAGCCCAGGTTAGGTCCCGGTAGTCTGTCGTGGTCTAGGTTAGGTTAGGTTAGGTCAGGTTAGGTAATACTAATTCCCAAAATAACCATTTGATTTGAATATCTAGCCCAACCCAAGCCAACACGTGTTGTAACGCTGCTGTTTGGGCTATAATTGTATTTTATTGTATCGGTCTCGAAAACTTTGTTATTTCGCTTTTATTTCCGGTTTCAAGTGTTTACTTAAGACAATTACATATTATAAAGGCAACGCCATAGTGTACAGCATGTTTTCTCCCACCCAAAACCCCGGATTCCCAGGCTCTCCCCCAAGTTTGTATGGGGTATGAAAACTGGGCATATCTCGAAAACGGGGCATTTCCGAGAGAAACACCATTGAAGAAAATAGTCTTAGAATGGTCCTAATTAGTGGTAAAACATACTAATATATACGTTTTACTGAACCCAGGTTTACTGTAAATTTACCGAAATTGACCCTCCTTCACTTGGACTGTACCACCCATTCATGTGTCCAACTGTACATCTCCCCAACCACCACATATTATTCCCAAGTACCCTAACTTACCCTATATATATATTTAAAAAAAAACTATATATACCGTATAGCCTTGACTTGAACAATTGGGCTTCTGCTGAGTTTACTCGTATCGTGGCCATTGCTGCTGTGGCCTGTGAGCTGAGACTGCTGAGTACTGAGTGAGTAGGCCCCTAAAATTACCTGGTAAGTTCTATCCCGGTTCTCCCGGACACAAGAATGGAACAATGGGTAAATCATGAGAATAAGACACAATGTCGTCGAGTTTCATCATACTGCTGAGAAATATGAAAAAGAAAAAAATATATAGGCAACTGAAAACAGCCTTACACTTTCAATTAAATATACGTAACTTAGGTGGTCCATGGGGTTACTTCAGGGGGTGCGGGAGTAGGGGACAGGCTTGGTGGGGGTTTGGGGGGTGCGGGAATATGGGGACAGGCTTGGAGGAGGGGTAGAAAGCCTGTCCCCCTATTCCCGCACCCCCCAAACCCACCCATAAGCCTGTTCCCGTATTCCCGCACCCCCCAAACCCACCCATAAGCCTGTTCCCGTATTCCCGCACCCCCAAGCCTGCCCCCTATTCCTGCACCCCCTCTGGTTTCTTATTATCATATTACTATATTAGCTAGTAGTATTGTAAGTTCACTGGCACCAGAGCCATTAATTAACTTACAGAGTTATTGAAGTGAAGTCTCGTGTGCCACGTGTAGCCGGAATGAATGATGCTGTTCAAAACTTCAAATGTAATACATCTTTTATAATTTTAATAAATACCTTATTAAAATTTTATAAGGTTAATAAATAATTTTAATTCATTACATCCTATTTCAAACGTGAGTATTATTTGTTTCGTAATTTACAGAACACATTCATAAGATCAATGTCACATGATTTATTATTATTCATCACTTGTTGAGACCATTTTTATTTTTTCATTATAAAGGTTTTTATTATTTTATTCTGCTAACTCGGCCGGAAGTCCCTTTTTCACGTCTGCGAAAGGAATAATGGCATTTTTATATTAAGTTCTCAATTTAAACAACTATTATAATTATAGAACAGTACCTGAGAAGCATAATGATAATACATTTTTGTAATGTTCAGAGATTCAATATATACTTTTATACATGCATTCCGTGTATAAATACATTAATTAAATTATTCAGAGGAAAGAAAAACATGCATAGAGAGCTAAATAAAATTCAATGTGCTATGAAAACTATAATAGGCTATCATGAAATATTTTTTACATTCGTTTTCTTTGTGAGTTTATAATAGATGCTTTTTCACACTATTTCCATTAATTAATTGATTTACTGACATGAAACAATCCTTCATATTTTACTTTAAAGTAAAATATCATATATTGTCTATTATAACTTTATTTACTATTATTTGATTTAATGTTTACAAACACAAGACGCTCTCAGTCTCAGCAGATCACCTTTCTTGGTTTATGTTTGTGAAGCACAAGATTAATTCACTCATTAATATAGAATAGTCTGCTCCATGAAAGGACTTTTTAAGGATAATGATATTGAGTGATGTTGTTTGTGGTTGGCAGACTGTAAACACACATATAACATCCTTAATTAACACGAGAAACACCTTCAAGTGCATTAGACTGGTAAGTTTATCAGATCAAGGTCAATTTTCGAGTGTTTTGCATCATTATTTGGTATTATTTTAGTTCATTATATTCCTGGGAAGTGGGATATTAATGTTATGATGGGTAAATATGGAAAAAAATGGTAAATATTGAAAGAATTACCGTTATGGCGTATGGTTTTTCTACCTTCATTACCCATTTATTTAGACTCGACTATTACCCATTCTAAGACTATTTTCTTCTATGGCATTTCCTCCATAGACTCATCAGACTACCGGGACCTAACCTGGGCAAACTAACGGGAAATAATCGTGATAAAGTACAATTGTAATTCTGCATAAGAGGTCCACCTGGATTGTTCCCACATTTTATACATTTTCATGCATATTTTTACTTGTTCTATTGATTGTTGCCCATAATATTGTGAAGAGATAACTTTTTTACCCTGACCTGACTTGTATGTATGTCGTATTGGAACCGACCTAGAAGAGTTATTGAGTTATGTTCAGCCCTCATTAGTGAGAGCCGAGTGGTTTAGTTTTGCAGTAGATTGTATAAGAACTGAGGTAACTTCCCAGTAAAGTCTTGAGTTCAGTTTACCCAGTGAAAGTACAAATTGTAATAGATTTTAATATTAAGTAATGGGTACATGTTTACAAGTTGCCACAATTTATATACGGTACCGGTATAGAATATAGGCCTTGTACCTGATTATTCACTAAGGTATACTTCATAAGGCTAGACAATCCTGAGGAGGCAAGGATTTTGATATCAATTGACATAACTATTTCCTATTTACCGTACTACCAAGTGTGACCTGTATGGCACTGATTGGCAGATGGTAATGCTTTAATAATACTCTACTATAGTCATCACATTAATTAACTCTCTCTCTCTCTTTTTTTCTCTCTTTTTTTTTCCAGACATGGACTGTCCCTTGAGGCCTTCATTTTTCATAATATTTTGTTTACTGTACAGTAAAATTTTTATGCTATCTATTGTAAAAAACAAAAAAATTCCAAATGGAATAAACACAAAAATAAAATAATTTGTAGCGTATTTAGTACATGTATTATTAAAGCTTTGAAGGTGTCCAAAATATAAATACCTGTACTAGGCTATACTGTAATGCAATTTTCATAATGTAGTATATGTAAATAAAGCATTCCTTGTGTTTCTTAATTGATTTAAATTACAGTATTGATTTGTTTCAAATCTAACTAAACCTTATGACCCAGTTTATATGGGTAAATTTTGGATATGAAACTATGTCACTGAGATGTTTTGTTTCCCTACAGAACCAATAAGGCAAACAAGTAGACATGGATGGTACCCATCATCCTCACCATCCCTTATCACCCATGTCAGTATGGCAGTCTCAGCAGTATCCACAGCAGCAGCAGCAACAACAACAGCAAGACTTCCATCAGTCAAGATATCAACAGCAGCAGCAGCAAGAGTTCCACCAATCAAGATATCAACAGCAGCAGCAACAGTATCTCTCTCAGTCCCATTCTCATCCACTAACACATATGCCCTTGCGACCACAGCCACTTACACAAACCCATCCTCATTCTTTCCACCCTGGGTCAGGTCATGGCCTGATACTACACAGTGTTCCATCACAGCATGAGCAGCAACAAGAGCCACAGCCGTTACCTCGGCAGGTGGAGGATTTTCCACAATTGTTCCAGCAGATTCAGAAACAATTAGGCAGCTCTGACAAGCAACAGGGGTCTAAATCATTTCCCCAAAACCAGTATCAACCATCCTCTGCCTCCCCGGATTTTGCTAGCCCCACTGCACAAGCCCTTCCCAACCCTTCACATTCTTCTAGTACCAGCACCCTTCATTCTTCCCCAAGTGCCCCACAAATCCCAACCCCAACCTCTCTATTTCCTGCCATAATTCAACCTCTAAATGCACCTCCGCGACCTCCCCCAAGCACTGTTCAAGCACAGTCTGAGGCCTGTTACAGGGAAAGGAATGGTGTTGAGAGTTTGTCATCAAAACAATCCACCAGCAATGATGCCACCCTCTCCCATCCCCTTTCCAATTTCATGGGGACTGGACCACGGGAGAGTAGGGGTCAACCCTACCTTGAACACACCCTCAGGTCAGGCGAAAGTAGCAACATCATGATACCTCCAAACCAAGCTACTTCTGAAGGTGCTTATGTTGACTCAGAAACAGCAATGAGTGGGAAGCCAGAAGCAATCTCAAACACTTCTGGTGCCCAGCTCAGCATTCCTCTGGGTGATGAATCCAGTACTCTTGATGATATTGAATCCACACTGGGCTCTGTGTCCAGTTTTCCTGATGGCCCTGTAAATAGTCAGTCTGAGAGGGAAGAGGACACAAACCAGTCTGGTAGCCAAGATGACAACTTTCCTGACAGTCGTCCACCTGGTGCATTCTGTATTGACTCCCTCCTCTCTGACAGCACACAGAAGTCTCCCTCTCGACTTCCAAAAATTGCTTTCACTTCCTCTGTAAATTCTGTACTTGAACAAGAAAACATCACTCTACCTGAAACAAGTACAACAGAAAACAGCCAGCAAGGGGAGAGCCAGATCCAGACTAGTGAGTCAGATTCTAATGATGTAAGGTCTGTAGATGAAACTTCTCAGTCTTCACATTCTAGAATGGAAAATACTGCTCTAAAAAGGCCCATAGAGAAGGATTCCAAAGATATGAAAAATGATAAAAATAGTGCTATCCCTGATATGAAAAAAGTGGACGGTGAAAGTTCTAATCGACAAGAAAATGAAGGCTCTGATGATTCAACCACAAAGGGAAAGAGAAACAATGAAAATTCTGATCAATCAGTTGTACAAGAAGAAAGTGAAAAAGCCAAGGAGACAACATCAAAAGAAGTAAAAAATCCCCCTGAAGAAAATAACCAACCCAATGCCAAGACTGAAGAGAAAGTCAGTAAGGAAAGTCCTGTTCCTGTAGAACCCCATGGCAAAGAGATTAAGGCACAGAAATCTAATTTATCTGCTTTAAAAATGTGTAGAGTGATGGGCAGGGACCGTTTCAAGCTGTCAAATTTAGAGGAAAGGGGACCTGGTGCACATGAGGATTCTGCAACAGGAAGGAGCCAGTCCAACCAATTGGTTGGACTGGCTGAAACCCTTACTGATGGAGATAGACAGATATCAGACAAGGAAAGTAGTATTGATTCATTTAAGGAGACCAGTCAAAGTCAGGTAGAGAAAGATGAGGGCAGCCTGACTAAGGAAGGTAGTTTGGACTCAAGCCAGGAAGATAGTCAAAGCTCAGATAAGGAGGGAAGCCAGAGCTCAGCCAAGGATGGCAAGAAGTCTCAGTCCTTGTCAATAAAACCACTGAAAGATTTGATGGCCCCAGAAGCAGAAAAACCAGCTAAGGAAACCCGGAAGAAGCATAGCAAGAGAAAGACTACAGATACCCAGAAGAATTTGGCTATTATACCGATGCCTAGTAATCTGATTCTTACTTGTACTTCCAATATGACTGCCCCCATCTTTACTACTCCCAGTCTCGCAGGTACCATTCTTCTGCCTGGTGACCCAGCAATGACCACTTCTATGGCCTTTCCAACTGTTCCTAGTTTGGACCCTTCTATCCTACTGTCCCAACACCCCACAATAGAGGCATATACAGTTAGTGGTGATACTGGATCAAATACCCCTCCCACTGATGATCCCCTGGCCATAGATGACAAAAAAGATGACATTAATTTTGTTGATGTCAAGTACATACCGGAAATTGAAAACCCGCGAGAATCAAGTAGCCCTTTGAACCCTGATCCTTTTATGATGGAAGACATTAAGCCCAATGTACTCATTCCAGAAGTGGTACTGAAGACTGAGCCAGAAGATGCCGAAGATCCTTCGTGTGATGATACTGAGGATTCATGGAATCATCACAGTGTTGATATTCCAACAACCATGGAGGAGAGTGTGGGAGATGATGATGATGTCACTCATTTCTTTGAACCCAATGAGTGTCAGTTTGTAGATGGTCGGCCTCTGAAAGTTACTTGCCATGTATGTGAAGCAAATGTGACATCACGCCTTTTCAAACACCACCTCTTCTTTGGCCATCTTCAGTGCCAGTACTGCAACAGAAAGCTGGTTGGTTGTGATATGTTGAATGACATAAAAAGTGTCAAGAAAAATACATGTAGCCGCAGTGCGACTAAGCAGCACAGCTTTCGACGATGGTCACTTGATCCTATTGAGTTTCTCTCATACTACATCAGGAGGGGACTTGTAATTGATCGGTTTTGTAAAGGCAAACAGGGACCACCCCCAGTCTCAGACATTATTCTGGAAATTGAAAGATATATTGGGAGGCTGTCTGATCTTGCTGTCCTTTCCCCATGGAAGCTGGTGATTGCAAAATGCTATAAATACATAAATGAGAGAAAACCTGGTGGAAAAGAGGGTGTGTCTGGCACCTTAGCCTCAAGTTCCAGTGACACCAGACGTGTGTGGCCAGTAGCTAATAATTCTATCAATCGGTCCAACTCTCTCACAGTGACTAAAGTGCAAAAAACCACTGTATCTACCACATTGGATGTCCTCCCTCAGATGCGCCAAAAGGTAGCAAGGGGTGGAACAGGAGGGGAAACAAGTATTCAGGAACAAGAGAAATCACTAGGACCAGCAGGGGCTGAAAGAAGCCAGTGGGCGGAATCTCTGCAGCGTCAAAATACAAAGAAAGTAAAGGGGCCCCCAAATATATCCTGTTCATGTTCACGGGCATTGACTGAAGCTATACTCAAAACTGTGTTTCCCCGTCAGCCCAATAATGACTATTACATGGTTACACACTATCCAACCCACCCTGTCCCAGAGAGCTGCCCAGCTTGTTATGCACAACTCGACCCAACCATAATCTCTGTCAATGCCAGCACCCATGTTATAACAGCACATTGCCTTGACTGCAACCTTGCTATATACATTGCACAGGATCCACCTGGAACCCTTGACCCAAGCCAGTCAAAGCGTAAAAATTCACCGGCTTCAACCTCCATCACTCCACCATCGAAGGTAGCTAAATTTTCTTAGAATTAACCTTGAGCAAGAGAATTTTCTGTTTAATTTTTGTAGTTGGACAGAGTATAATGTACTGCAGTAGTTATTAAAATTCAGTCTGCAGCTTCTCTTAAGGAACAGGAATATCATACCAGTATGTATAAAAAATATTTTATACCTTTATTCATGTGACCATAAATTTAATTTGAATGGGCAAGATGAGATTGGCAGGGATTTGAAAATTTAAATAAAGTAATAAATGGTAAATGAATAATATTCTCAACTTCAATGGTTAGTGCAGACCCTCAAAAATAGTTTGGCACCCCATACTCTTCACAATGTTAGTGACAGCGGGAATACATGGGTCAAAAAATCTCATATGTGTGCTGGAATGTATCATGCTGTAAGGATGCTGAACATTTTGTTTATGGCATGTATAACACTTGCTTTCATCAAGACTTTCATGGTGATCATCAGAATTTTGAGTGGTGTGGAAAGACAGATTTGGAACAATGCTTGTTTGTATTTATATGAATTTGATTGAATCCTCACTTTCTGGGGAGTATGATTTCATGCGCAGAATGGAGGTTACTGATGCCTGTACTGTACTGTACAGTACTTCCAAATTATCACAAAATAACACCTATATTGAGAGGATCTGATTCAGGGTATAGTTAGAAGGAATTGGTAGCACACAGTTTTACCAACAAAACAAATATTCCTTAACCAGTAAAGACCTCACAGCCAGAATTTTGGAATTTCCAATTACACGGTAGTACTTAAATACAGAATTCTGCAGTCAGTGAAAAAAACTGGCTACACAATAATTAGCCAAATGACTAGTGATATTCATTAGTTTTGGTCCTGTAGTAGAGAGGGAAGTGGATACATGTATTGGACCACTGGCAACCCTAGGTAATGGGTCTACCCCTGAGGCTGACTCCTTTTCGTTCCCCCCATTACACATACTGTATCTCCACCACGGGATGATGATGGTGGTGGCATTTCCTCCTTTCTCCTTCCTTTCCTCCACCATGAAAGAGAACCAGCAGGCCACTCTCTGATACACTGTTGAGTGAGATGGTAGTCATACCAGTGGCTGCATACTGTAAATTAAGTCTCTTTCTTTGTTATTTTTGTCTTGTACTGTATTGTCATTCTACTGTCATTCTGTCATGTACTTAGATTTATTATTACAGTAACTTGTACTATACTTATTTATGGAATATAATAATATTTGGTGAAAGAATATGTATCTGAGGATTATGATTAAAATTACCCTATACAGTATATTTTAGGGGTGACTGTTTAGCCATTGTGACAGTGTTGTACAGATATTAATATAAAACACTGTATATTGTACTGTACTTTAGTCATCTCTCTATAACAGATGGTGGATGAAATAGAAAAATATCATCCACTGAGTCACATCTCCTGTACTATATGGTAAAAAGAGCCTGTATAATCATAAGGTTGTCATTTTGTTGTCATTGGTAGTATGCTCGGTTTTCTATTTACACATTTTTGTATTGATTTACCCCTGTTGTAGTGGGAAAAAATAATTTCTAGACTGAAGTAGCATCAAACACACACGGGAAGTTAATCATAAGTCTACATTCAGATCTATCTGCTATTTGTTTCCATTACATGACCCACATTGATTCAAACTATGAAAGGCTTAAGAGGCATTTTGCGTGTTGTCTCGATGTGTGTTCTTGCAAATGTGTTTTTATTTTATTTTTCAAGATTAACCTACTTATAGCTTATTTTTAATATGAATTGTACGTAGAAACTACTATAGTAATATTTTTAAGGAATCTATATTTGCAATACTGAATTTAAAAGGGTTGTGGAGTCAGCTAGTTTTAAAGGGAGTTGAAGTTGGTAAATTTCCCATGACTCAGATTCCAGTTTTCATAAGTACAGTACTGTATGTACAATAGATTTCCAATTTTAATGTGTTATGTACAGTTGGGGAATAATATATCTGAACACTGTTGGCGGCTTCTGGCAACATCCCCAAAAGTAAACACATCAATGAGAGAGTCTTTATGAATTGAAGGATAACTTTTATTTCACTGTCTGTGGTTGGTCGACATCACCCAATATCAGTTTTCCTTATGTAGTAATGAATAAATGTTATCTATTCCTAACGTGTTTATCACTGACATTGTTACCAGAAGTCGTCAACGGTGTCCAGATACTTTGTTCCCCAACTGTACATGAATACTGCACAACTGAGTAATGGTTATTTCAAAATATTATTAAACTAATCCATCATCATCACATTCCCTACTTCCCTTTTTGTAAGAGGTGCCTAACTCCTTACTTTCTGCACTTTCCAGTGTGTGTCCCCATCTCTTCACTTCAGTTTTACTTGCATTTATCACTGATGAAGGAAGTACAAGCTGAAGATATGCACCAGGTTTACATGCTAAATCATTACCAGTTGTTTCTTAAGTGAGAGTACAAAATATGGGATCAGAGTCATTCATGTACCGGTAAAATTTGTTTTATTCGGTTAATATTTTCTCCGACTCCATAACCCTGTTATTTGAATGGGTCTAGTACAACCAGGTGATGTTTGTGTAAACTGATTATTGCAAACTATTACTCCTTACTGAGGCATTTGTTGGGAGAAGACGGTAACGTTCAGTTTTCCCTCAAATTACTTTCCTCTTTTCAAGGATAGCTATGAAACATAAAGTAGAATCATGTGGACAGTATACAGTACAATGATACTTGTTGGAATATTTCCTGTGCTAAGAACGAATGAAAGATCTTTTCCTTTTTTAAATATAATGACAGACTTCAACTTGGTTGTCACTAACTCATGGAAATACAGTACAGTATTCAAGTCTGCCTTTTCCAATCTCTTATTGCACATATATAATATGTTATGAGCAAAGATATATATATTATATATATATGTTATGAGCAAAGATATATGATGCACCCCTCTTGAGGGTCCATACATAGTAAGTGAAGTAATTGTAATTATGGTGTTGTCAAACAATGGATATTATGTGGAGCTATCCTTACTCCTGTTCAGCATGACTTCTGAAGAATTATGTTTTTATCATTTCCCTTGGTGCTCTATCTTACATAACAGGAAGATTCAGTCCCCTGTATATATTGTAAGTAGGCTTTCACACCAAAGTGGCACGTCATGAGAGGCAAGCATAACGTGACATGGTGCTTTCACACCAGAGTGACATGGCACGCTTCCTGCCACTGCCACTCTCCCTCCAGCCCCGTCTCATTTAAAGTTTCAGTTCACAACATGGCATCATTGAGGGATGAGACTATTGCTCTTATTGGTACTGTAATCGCCCAGCGGAGGCAAAGGAAGGGAAAATACGAGATACATCCATATCTCAAAAAGAATGTAGGGTTATGTATGGTACTACGGTCAGTTGGTACTTCTCTTCCCTTCCCACTAGCCACTGCTCACACAGCAGTGGTGCCATATGTGGTTGTTGATTTGTTCTTGCCTTTATCAATAGTCTATTCACACTGTACATCCACAATTTTTATATTGTGCCACCTTTAATACTATACAGTATGTACTTACCTATATTAATACTGTTTTGGTTGCCAATCCCAATTTAGGTGAGAAAACACCTTTAAATTAGATAAAATTTTCTGAGGTGGCATATTAAACAAAAGAAGTCCCTACCAATCTCGGAGTGGCATCTAAGTGACACATAACACGTGGCATACCACTCCAGTGTGAAAGTTTACACCTGTTTCTATAGGTTTGTTTCAGAGTGGCATACCTTGTGCCAAGCCACCTGCGACGTGCCACATTGGTGTGAAAGCGGCCTAAGACATTGTCTGCAAGTACAGTATTTGCCTGCACCCGCTGTACGGGGATATTTGGTTTTATGTGGCAAGTGAGTAATGTGTAATAGTTCATCAAAAACAGACCAATACAAAACATTCCTCCACTCGTTCCTCAGTAACTGAATATTTTAACAAAATTCTGAAATATAATATGTCAAATACTTTACATACATGTTCTTCTGATAAGTATGTTTACAATTAATCCCATTCATCAAACATCCTCCCATTAAATACTGGAATATATTTTACACTACTGCATTTTACTAAGCTCTGCCTTATGGAACATGTAGTCTGTGGAGGTTACAGGAGGATACTACCCCTACCTACAAACTTTGAGTACCGGTATGGGTAAGTCTTTCAAAATATTTTTCACTCCAGGTATTTCTTATTAATGTTTTTCATCTTTCCCTATGACAGTTTTCAACTTTTTGGTGTAATACTCATACAACTCATGAGAGGTGATTGAATGAAAAAAGAAAAAAATATATGTTTAAGTTGGGTATGCAAGCTTCCCTCAGCATAAGATTTAAACAGAGGTAAAAGCATATTCATAATTAATCTGAAAAACAACAGATGAGTATTCACAGATGGAACAGGCAGGAAAAACATATATCTGTCTGAAATATGACATGTGGTACTGTAACATTATGCTGATATTCTTACCCTTAGTTTTTACAGCTTTATTCTGCTTCTTTTAACAATGAATCTTACATTTTTATGATCTTGCCGGAGTCGAGGGGTTGAATGGGTGGGGAGGCTAAAGATTGAGCCACAGGAAAAAAAATTACGGCTTGATTATAGTAAGGCAATTCCCAAAACTGTAAAGGGAGTAATTGCCACCCATGACTTTTCATTAGTATGGCATTTAATGCTATACCGTACTGAACATTAATTTTGCAGATGATGAAGTTTTGTTATAATCAGGACTAAAGTGTAAGAAAAACAATTGTGAACAAAACTGAATCTTACCATTGTGAAATTGATTAAATCTGATCAACCTCATAGACTCGTAAAGTAAATCATCTGATAACAGTTGTTACTGTATAGATAGTGTGAGTTTGATTCCCAGTTGGGTTAATTTGCTCATACTCTTTTTACTCAGCAGTGTGATTATAATGGGAATAAAATAATTACAAAGGTTATTGAAGAATATCCTGCTTTGGGACCTCTTAAGGATTAATCAAGCCCTGTGTTGGATGCCAATGAAACAGTAGTTGAATGAGATGCAAGGAGTTTTATTGAGCATGACAACTGCCACAGGACGGACAGACTCAACACACACACACACAAACATTCTCTACAGACAGCTCTGATGATCTCCAGTCAGGTCTCACATTCTCCCTCTAGCCGCCTAGCGCTTGTGTTCCCCACCATCCTCTATGCTGTCTTCAGAAATCTGTTGGAAGCACAAATTTCCCTGGATGAATCAGACTTTCTTATCATACCAGTATGTACAGTAGTTGTAAACCACTACTGAAATGTGGAAACGAGTGAATAAATGTTTACATTTATTGACTCCTATTTTCCTGCTTGTTAACGTCTTAACCCCTTGAGCCTGGGATACTTTTGCATTCCACGTCCAGGTGTATAATAAACCAAATATAAGTTCCAAGACATTGTAGTCTAAGAATAGGGATAATGTGAAAATTTGGGATTTTTAGGAAACCACCCGGACATGGAGGGAGGAATTCTGAGTTGCCCAGACTCCACGGATTGATATGCAACAAATTTGGTTTAGTCTAAGGACTACCAAAGAAATCTGACTCAAGTAAGAATGCAATTGTTATGTTTATCATGCCAATAATTTGAATAAAGTACATTAAATAAAATTAATACTGTAACTTTATTTGTGGTCTTACCTCAGGCCACTTTTCTGGTATGAGGTCTATCAGGTCATCTTTGATGTCGCCTTGCACCACAATTTCATCGTCTCCTGTCACTGAAGATCCACAGGCGAATTTTGTTCCAAAGAACTTGGCGGCAACTTTTAGATCTAGACCTGACAAGGAAATTATTATGGTATTACAGCTTTAATAATGATAATTGTCAAATACTGTACTGTATATATAATAAAAAAAACAAATTGCAAAAGTGAAATCAAAATTGGATATGAAGTTAAGAGATAGAGCTGAAAGTGTGCATGGAATAAAAAACCTGAAACTATCTTAGTGGAATGTCCTGGACCCCAACATTATTTGTGCATGAAAGTGAATGTTGAAAGAAATATCTCTGCAGATGTGAAAGGGGAGAATAAATCTGTTAATACTACAGTAGAATAATGCAAACAATAAAAGAGGTCCAGTTGTTGAAATTGCAAAAGGATGAGCATTAGTGAGCTGGGAAGGAGACTTGATGAACAGTTTGGCTACAGCCAACTGGGCCTAGGTCCTTGGAAGGCTGGAAACAAATAAATATAAATGAGTCTGAATTTAAAAGGGAGCAAGTAACATATTTCCAATGGGGAAACAAAGATTGACAGAATTAGGATCCAGTTCATTAAAGGAGCATCGCAGGTTGGATGATTTGGTGGTGGCATGTACTGCACAAAGAAGTGATGAGGGGTAAGTTGGGAAGAGGATACTGAGGGTGGAACTGCTAACCAGAAAGAGAAGAGGAAATTTATAGATGCAGGAGGTTGGTGTGACACAGGAAGCAGGGACTGGAAGATATGGAGATGGATAATCCAATGTGGCAACCCCTAAGGAAAGCAGCCAAAATAAGGAGATATTGATGTAACAATCTTTTTGACACAACATAGTATGTAGGAAGTAGTAATATAGCTTCTAAGAACTGATTTAGTCAATCTAGGAAGAGAGCCTACCAAATGTTTTGAGTCCGGTGATAACAGTGTTGCGTTTCTTTCCTCTGGGCGCCACAAACACCACCACACGTCTTGGTCCTTCGTCTGCTTTCTTTTTGGCTTTGACCATGCCCTTCCCACCTCGCTTCTGTCGCTTCTTCTCCTCATCACCTCCCTCCTCCCCTCCACCTGCACTGCCACCTCCACCTCCACCTATAATTATATATTGGAGATATGCAAGATGCTAGCTGCCATCGTTAGCTTCTGGAATACCATTCACCCTCACCCTGGATTAAAATAACTGATGCTTTTTTACTGACAAGTTAAATTAAGATTTTAGTATACAGTATATATATATATATTTTTTTTTTTCATTTAGAGAGTATTATATGAAAGAAGCACAGAAATTTAGAATATTTTATAATTGATCTTCCCTTAAAATTATTCAAAATAATTATGGAACTACCAGTAGGATCAAGGCAGCCTCTCATCTCAATATAATTACAGCTTATCAAAGGCAGCTGAACCAATTGCCTCATGTAGTCAACACTTGGCCCATTACAGTACAAGGTCCCCATAAGATGGTGCACCCAAATGTTTTTATAGCTCTTTGAGAAATCCTTTATCTGGTCCTGGCTATAACACATAATAACACTACCAGGCCTTAAAAAACACATAAAACTCACCTTGATTTACCACGAGTTTTTCAAACATGTCTGGCAAATGTTTCTCCAACCACTGCTTACATTTGTCATAGCCTGGGTAGAACTCACAGTACTGCAACACACAAAGAGCCAAGGGGAAAGGGTAAGCAGAGAAATCATATGTACTCTATACTGTATGTACTCGAGCTGTGTCTTGGCAGAAAATGAGTCAAATCCCTATACAGTACTTAAATATGAAACATTAGATATGTCCACATTAGAACTAGCAGTCATGGGAGATGAGAGAGACAAAGATAAAATTACTTATAATGCATTAACTTCTGTGCCAACAGTATGACTCCTTCCTTCAATTCACAGCAGTTTTCACCCCAGTCCAGCCAAATATTTAAGAAACATTTCATGCAACAGAGCAGGGAAGGCCATACTTGCCCAACTCAAATGATTCCCAAATAATGATCATCAAATGCATAACATCAAGCATAAGATTTACAAAGTGGAATAAATACAACCCATTTTTACATTTGTGGTTTCAGTTATCTTTTTATAACTCTTCCTAAATTCCAAATTTATATATTATAGTCTTGCAAATATACGTATACTCAAGAGTTATAGAGCAACATGTGCATAAGACACGATTTGGCCATCCCTGCAATAGAGTACTGAGTATGCAGCTTTGTAGTAATAATCCCATTGTCTGACCTCGAGGGGCATGGTGCAGTTTCCACAGTAGATCACTTCCAATGGGTACTCCACTCCCGGCAAGGGAGTAACTCCAATTAGCCCTTCTTGGTCACCCATGATGCTGCAAGGAAAAAGTGTATAATAGTACAATTCAGTACTGTAATGTAATAAAATTATCTTAAAAGTTGTATAAATCTGATGATATACAGTAAATGTAGGGAAAACACAAGAGCAGGTGAATCACTACATCTTTACCACAGGTCTTCACTTCAGTCATAAGTCCAAATTTTTACATCCTCCAGAATAACATTTTTTGGTGCCCCAAAATTTGTTCACTTGTATTTTATCAATACATCCTGTACTTACCATATTTACCTTTTCAAAGGATGCACCCCACAACAGGGAGAGCATTATCTGAGAGAAAAACTTTTTATGTGTCCCCACCTCAGGGGAAGAAAAACCATAGAAGAAAAGTGTCGTAGAATAGTCCAAAATAGTGGGTAATGACAGTAAAATATCTATTATACAGGAAGGTGCACTTCGGCACTTTTACCAAGTAAATACATACAAATATTAATTCTTTTTTTTAAGTATTTCTATATAAGAAAACAGTTCAAAATAAAAAGGGAAAAGAAACGGGCGATTTTGGTTCTCAGAAAGTTTTGAAAATCGAGGATGCAGATAATCGCAATATTTACCTAAATTAACTATCACTATCCATAAGGGAGTCCCAATTTACTTTTTGTCAACTGTACAGTACATTAACTGGCCAAAATACATGACTCCTTTTTTTTAGAACTATTCCTAACTGCAACACTCACCTCTTATCACATCCGATGGCCCGTATTCAAGAACATTTGTGGAGCATACGATGGCGTGGTACTGGTACGACGAATCCATTGACATACAACAGAGCCATCGTACCGGTACCATACCATCGTAAGCAGCACGGATGTTCTTGAATACGGGCCATCCATGTACTCCAGTAACTCCACTTCAATACTTCTATAACCACTCTTCAGCCAAAATTTGCATGGCATTAACTTACAGCTAGATATTTACAAGGTATAACATAACGGTATATAAGAACATTTACCAAAAATTAGTAAAATATCACAGATGCTGCCAGACCCCACCCGTCTCTCGTGTCAATTTTCGGCGAGTGGGTTAATCTTAGATACAGTGAAATTATTTTAAATTCATTCTCACTACGTTTCTTTGCAGGGTATAAAAAATACATGTTCAGTAATTTATTAGCATAATTAATTAAGGGTTAAAATAGTTTCTCCAATATGTAAAATATTGTATTTTCATTGTATAAAGAATTTGATACCAAAATCAAGATTATACATAATTGACCATCATTTTATTTACCAAACATGTGTAAGGCAAGGCTGGTGGTGGTGGTGGGAAGCGGATGGAGACGGCTGGCGAGTTGGTGATAATTTGTCTTGTGATTGGTGCAGCCAGTAAGCGCGTCCCTCATTGCTCCATCATTCCTCCCCCCCCCCCTCCTGCCAAGCGTGCCGCGCTCTTCAACAGCTGATGTAATTACTGTAACAAGGACTTATCAACAAACAGTTACAGGAAAGTGCATGAACAGAAATTACACGGTGTATGTCCTAAAAGGAAAGAGTTAGTCGAGAAACTGGCTGATTCTTCCTTAGCTTTTGTGATAAGGTTTTTACACATGTTAGCAACAAGAGGGCCCACGAGCAGAATATACACGGTGTAAAACTTCCTTCTAGATGTAAAGATGACGGTAGATCTACTTTGGTTAAATGCAAAGAATGCAATGAAGCCTACCCAACACTTAACCAGATTTGGAACCCATTATAAGCAGCAGATATTGATCCAATAGAAAAGGTACAGACAGAGAAGAACCACAAAAATGGTACCTACCCATAATGAAAGGCTGAACAGTCTCTTGAGACTGACAAATATTATGATATATGTATAAGACAATATATACAAATTATGATAGAGATATTATAGGTAGTAAATTAATTTTAGACACAACCAGTGTATAGGCAAAACAAGAAAAAAAAAACTGGAGATGGAATTGGATATTTAAAAAACAGCAATAAATATTCATAAGTTATCCCTGATTCACGGATTAGGTACCGGTAACAGAAAATTATAGATTTGTTGGGTGATCTATGATATAGAGCAGTCTTTCCCAACCTTTTTGAAGTGATTACCCCAAAATGTAATTTTGCAATTATCAATTACCCCATTGAACAAATACCCAGTAATATCGGAGGAATATTGTTTTTATGTATAGTAGCTTCGCAGGCACATGAACTGCGCGGGCCATATAGCCCGCTAAGGGCCGCTATGAACTGTCATGATGAGCTGTATTATATCTTAGGATCCAGCACATGTTAGTCACCCAGGATGGTTATTGTGAAACAAATGAAACAGTAGATTCATAGAACAAACAATTTATATGAATCAATAGATGTACTACATACTTGTCAAAAGTTAAACTTTTTAAAAATCACATGTAAGTTATCATATGAACGTTCTAGTGACGCATCTGAAACAATAGAACAAACAATTCATTTGAACATTTATAGTTGGCAAAAGTTAAACTGATTTATTAGGTCAAGTGACCTCTTCCCACACCAAACATCCATTCCCCCCAAAATATGGGTACATTACCCCACTGGGATAATTTACCTGGGGTTCCTCAGTGTTGGGGCTTCTACTAAAGATTAAACAAAATAAAATAAAAACCTTCCCCTTTCCCTTATATTGTGTTGGGTTGACCTATCTTCACTGTTCACTTTACTGGAGGTGTTTGTCATGGTAGTCCGAGAAGCAGTGAAAGACATAGGTGTTATAAATAGACTGTAATCTATCATTGAAAGACCAAATACATAAGGTCTTGAAAACAGCAGAAATATTGCCTTCATTAGAAAATACTTATGTTGTAAACAAATTAGATTACTGTAACTCGCTGTACTACGGCTTGCCAAACTACTTACTAAGGAAGTTACAGCATGTTATGAATAGAGCTGCATGATTAATAAAGGGTATAATAAATATCTTTATCTTCACGTGAACGTATAACACCAGATCTAATCGATTTGCATTGGTTGCCAGTTAGAACAAGAATAATTTGCAAGCTATGTGTCGTGGTCTACCAAGCATTACAATTTGGGAAACCACGATATATTAAGGGATTGCTAAAAGAATTTGAGCAAGATTCTGCAATGGTGTTAGACATGATAGGGATCAGCATAGGTTATTTGAGCCGCGATGTAATCTAAACATGGGTTTTAGTAAAGAGCTTTTGAAAACAGTGCTCCAAGGCTTTAAAATAATCTTCCAAAATAATTATATCAAGGATTGTCAAACTCAAAGGAGATTAAAAAAAAAACTCAAGACATATTTGTTTACTGAATCCTACGACCTTGATAACCTGAGCATCAGACCCAACTACCGATGCTGATAAAGTTTGAAGGAGGCTCTGCTGAACAAGTTGGCCGTGTCGGTGGAGTGGTGGGAGAGGCGAGAAACTCCCGCAGGTGTTCCTGTAGGCCTACTCAGAGGAGTATTGGTGTGTAAATACAGTGAAATGGGTCTCTAGTGTGGACGGAGAAGCTAAACAGTGAACACTACATCTGGACTCTAGAGGAGTGGAACTGTTCCAAAACGTTTTTATGGTCGTTTCTCACTTCATATATAATAATCATTAGATCCATAATTCCCCCCCCCCCTCCCCCCGTCCATAACTCATGACTAGTCATCTATAGTTCAACCCTCGATCATTTGGTCCAAATAAAAACAATTGTGGCAATATTTATACTTATATTTATTGCAATTATTATTTTATCTTTGGTTGTGTAATGATATATAATGGAAATTTGTATTTTTCCTTTGTTGAATCTCGTCCCCCCCCCCCCTCCAACGGGAACCGCCTTGACGTGGTGGGCACTGGGGGGCTTGTGTGTCTCTGAGACCAGTGGCGAGCTAGACTAGAGGGTTTCGGCCCCTGCTCTGCCCCGATTTCGGGGAGAGAGGGTTTCCCATGCTAGGAAGGTCGCTAGTGAGAGACCATACTAAATGGTTCCCACCTCTCAATCACCTTTTTTCTGGCGCTATAGGACCTCGATGTTGCGGCGCCTAATATCCATCAATAATAATAATAATTGAATCTCGTCCCATGTCCCCCTACAGTTTGGGAACAACTAGTGTAGATTATAGATCCAGTAGGCCCCTATATAGATGGTAACCCTATGGTGAGGAGTGTTTGTCGCTACTCTTTTGAGGTCGTAACTAACTGGCTGACTATCCACGACCATAATTATATCAAAATGTGAACTAGTCTTTCAGGGTTGAATTATTACTGTACGTGCCATGGTGCTGGACTGCTTGGCACCTACTAGTAGTGGTAGCACAAAGTATAGTCACTCCCTTTTTGTTGATTTCTGAATGATCCGATGTTTAGGATAAAAGGACGCAAGTGGTGTCCTGCTCTCATTTATTTAACTACAATTTAATTATTTGGTAATTTTCCAGCATGTGAATGTACTGTAGGGACAGTAGGGTACAGGTGAAGATACCACTCATATTTCGAACAAAACAAGTTAATCGCACGGTATAGATTGGTGGGCGAGGCATAACCTTTGTCCACTACTGTACCGGGATGGATGGATGGATGGAGGGTGGAGGGACTAGACACTAGAGGGAGAAGAATGGAATGGAAAGGAGGAAGGCAGGTGACGGCCACGTCCCAACTCCATACTCTGGCTACGGCATCGACATCATCCTCACCTCACGTGACCTTGGAAGACAACCCCACCGTTACTAACAAGCATCCCATACTCCAGCTTCCTTCGCCACCCATCACCTTTTTCATATTTGCTCTCGATTTTTATGCAGTTTTGCGGCGATTAAAGATGATAATGATAATGAGGAAGGGGAGAAGGAAAGCTAGGGAGGGAAAAATATATTCCATCAATTTTTAAAGTGTTGTATTTCGTGAATATATTCCTTTGAAATTGTTCTGAGTAAATTTGCTTGCTGTCTCACCTCTCTATCAATCACCTTAAGCTTCTCTTCCTCGATCGTCCTACATACAGGGTCTTCCAGCTAGGCCTAAGTAAAAGGGTGTCTTCTTTCATCCACATATCAAAACCTTCCACACCCCAACTAGTCTACGTAGCGCCAGTCATAAACGTATGCGGTAAGCGGCATAAATGTACTTGAATTTTATGTGTGTCTTGTGATAATAATGATACTCTATAACACTTGGCAGAGATCCATCGAGTTGCATGTGATACGTGAAGGGAAACAAACTCCATTTTATCGTTAGGTGGTGGTTATATCAGCTAGTCATATGGTATTATACATGCAAGACTAAAATGCATTACTTCGTCGACTGTATGTAGCATCATTTAGCACATCAGCAGCCACAATAAGAGTCGGTGATCGCAGCAGGAACCATGCCATGCACTCGGCGTCATGCGGTTGGCCCCCATCCTGGTATAGGTGCGGAAAGGTTCCTGTATCCCCTTTCCTACCTCACTACTCCAAATGTGGCAACTCATTCTCCACTCATGTTCATCGTTACATAGTGAAAATGTTTTCATTCATACAGGCGTTTATCACTACTACAGCGTTACCACATTTGATCGAGGGATAGGTTAGTGAGGCAACTGTATCACCCCCTACCAATCCGCTACACCTCACCATCGATATCCATATAACATCAATATTTTTATAGAGTTTGGGAACTGCACCTCTGATCGACCAGTGAACGTTTTGTACCATCTTGAAAATTATCCCAAGAATGTAATTTTATAACTGATCTTTTATTTGCGACACAGGACGGATTGGAAGTTACCTATCAGCAGCAGAAGGGTTCTGTACTGTGAGCGATAGCGTTAACACCCGAATTGTTGACGCAGTTAGGATCAAGGGTTTAGGCAGGGTTCATATATCTATATGAACCCTGGGTTTAGGGTAAACCGGCAGGAAATATACAGTACTTGTACTGTATTAACTGATTTTTGTTATTAACGAGAATCCTTATCAGTTCGTGGTGGTACTTGTGAATTTTTATAGTTTATAATTTTAAATTCACGCACCGAGGATCTATCAAATTTGTTTATAAATATGTGTAGGCGCTGGACGTGTGAGGGTCAATGATGTATCGAATTGGTGTAACTATTAAATAACTCGTTCATGCACGTTTCTATTTTCATTGTATATTCCGAGAGAGTTCCTTTGCGTTTTAAGAGGAAATTTAGTCACCTTGTATTCGTTAGTTGTCTACTACACGTGTTGATAAGTTGGCCATAAAGACAGTTTCCTGCTTACACCGCCATTATTCAGAGTACGAGGGTGGAACTTTCTTGTATGTAGGGAGATGATGTCACGCTGACGATCTTCTCTTTTTACCTCCACCGCCTGTTCACCCTTTCACCTTCTCCATCACTTTAAACAAGGATATCCGATTCCAATTTATGTGTATACAGTTTGTTAACCTGTTGGGTTCGGTGTTTCCCCTATACGAGTAAAGAAAATAGCTGTGACGTAAAAATCCAGGGGGCAATAATCACTTAAATGGGCCAGTGTTGGTGTTGGAATATAGGACGCTTTTCTGATTCCCAGGTCGCTCGTGTTATAGTTTCGAGTTAATCAGTAACTTCTAAATTACTATTGCCAGTTAGATCAGAGGCCCCGTACGTTGCCTTCCAATATCTGCCACAAAACAAGACCAATAGAATACTAGAACTCAATTGGTCTTTTGATCTATTGGTATATTATAGTATTCTATTGGTCTTACCACAAAACACATTCCCTGGTTACTTACGAAGGGGATGTATTCTGTTTCTTAGCAGAGGTTTGAGAAACTCGGTATGCGAAGTGGTGAACGTCCCAAGCCAGTGTTAGTCCACATTCATATCATCCCTACTTCTTGTATTTTTTATCTTTACTCCTCGTTCTTGTTAACAGGTCTGAACTGAATGTCTCTAGAGACCAAACGTCGGTCACAGGATTGGAGAAGACAACCGGAAAGGGAGTTTGACAGCCAGCTTTAAACTCCAGGTGTGCGGGGCGGATGTCCGAAAATGGTACTGGGATTACAACTGGGACCACCGAGTACCACTGGTCAGATCACATTACTTGACCAAGGTGGTACAACAGTTGCACCTCCATTGCCTTTTTTAATCATATTTGTTTCCAGATATATATTGATTAAGGAGAAAGTGAAAAATGCATCCATTTGCGATGACAGCAAGAAAAGACGTTTGATAACTGCCGACATATTGTTTAAGTATGTCAAGACGAAGTTGAAAACACAACGATGCGAACAATATGGTGATCCGCGCCAGTGGCCGTGTACCAGCAGGATGTATCTTCCCATATTTACCCTCATTTTTATCCTGACTTGCGATTCGTAAGTTCAATCTTACAGCTTTCCTCTTGAAATCTATAATATGTTGATACCGTATGTGACCACAATTAAGAAACAAAAGCAATAGAAACAACGAAAAAGCTAGAGATGTTGTGTTTACCCCCCGTCATACTTCCCCGAGGGATGGAACTTGGCAACGTTTACAAGATGACTTTGGGATCAGTTTAGTGTGTGTGTGGAAGTGACAGTGGAAGGTTGTGCGTTGTTCGACGCTCCTGTGAGCCTCGCGTTCCCAACGGCCCTCTTGACTTGACAACATTTGTTACCTTAATAATCTATATCCTGTATGCATAATTTATTCAGCATAATTACTACTAAATATATGCCAAAGTTAAAGCTGGCGCCTGTTATAAATAGTGTGCAAACTGGAAATTACATGGGTGTTATGTTGGATTGTGTTAAACTTAATATGTATCACAGGACTACTAAAGTGACATTGCAGGTGAATGTGTGGTGTAAAGGCCCCGCCCCTACCACTATCCCCCTTTTCCGTCACGGTCAGGAGGGAGTGTCTCGTCATGAATATCCTGGCCACAATGACGCTGTGTATTCTAACGTGTGACGAGCAGTGCTGATTGATGCTATAGTTTAATGCATGTTGTCATCATCTCACACACTCCATATTTTTTATTAGCTCGACATGTGCCTTAGGTTGTTTTTGGCTGATGTGACATATTCTAGGCTATATTTGATGATTATCCATAAGTAGACCTAGATTAGCTATTTAGTTTTATATAATTATCGAAAGTGAAGTTATCTTAGGTAGCCTAATTATTAAACTTTAATAATTTGGTAAAGGTAAATATTTTCATTCGGATCAGCGGCCCCACCAGGTTAAAGTTAACCAGGTAAGTTGTTTCCCTACAGTTGAGTAACTGAAATTTGACGTGTAATTTTTCAGTTTTGATAACGTAATATTTTCTTGTTTATCAACTGAACATGACATTGGGAACATGTGGAAACGTCTGCTTCCACCAATGAAGATATCCGTAACATTGGCACCTCAGCTGGAATACAGGCCCGAGTGCCAACATGCCGACGGAACAACTTTGGCATCTCAAAACCTATTATCGTCGCTGGTCTCATAATGTTCACACTACTAGAATACAGATATCTACACCAATTCTTTCCGAAGCGATTGTGTATACCTTTAGCGGCAGGTCCTATAGTTAGACCTCCCTGTATTATTTTAGAAACCATTATGATGGATGGTTGAAAATGAGGGATGTTTTGCCATGAAAGTATTTAGATCAGTTATTGTAAATTATCATTATACTCGTATTTTTAAAGATTCTAATGAAACATTTGTGTGTGTGTTATTAATACTGTAATATTGCAGTGCTTTGTAGTACGAAATCATGAATTCCCTGCCTGAAACACTATAACACTTATAATGTAGCCTAAACTCCTTGGTGCTTGCTTTCCCCCTTCTCAATCACCTTCTCCCTCGTCCTACACTACAGGGTCTTCAAGGCCTAGGGTAGTCTTTTGTTAACCTCAAATTAATCATAATCTCTGCGTGTATCTATGTTTATCACCACAAATGCAGTGTGTAATGATAAAAGCGTCCTGTAGTGGTATGATTATTGCTGGAAGATAACATACATTTTCTGTTGACGATAAATTAAACTGTAACATTTAATATTTCGGTCAGAATAATGTAACATTTCTATATGTATAGATGTATGATGTAAATGTTGAAGTGCTTATGTAGGCTATTATTATGTGTACAGTGAAGACAGTAATGTGTTGCCGTGGTGGTGTACAAGGTCACTGATGTTTTGACAAGACAGGCGCCTCCTTGCTCTTTGCTTCTCCAGTATGGTAATCCATGTTGTTAGCTGTCAGTGACGTAACCCTGTAATTAGTGACGTAAGCATTTCGTCAGTTTTAGACGGGCCATTGTTTTTCTGTCGCATAATGCACTATTTTAAGAGGATAATTGCAGGAGCATACAAGCAGTGGTGGAATTGTTCAGTTGTACAATTGTATATTCTTCTTTTGATAAGACAGAGGTGGAGGATAATTTGTAGGGATGTGAGGGACGTCTCTGAATATTTAACTAATTATAAAATTATCCAAGTATTTTGTCAGTGAAAATTGCATATATGTGTTGCTTACGTGTTTAGTGCATTATGTGTCTTTGTCGTAGGGAGTGGGTGCCCGCCAGCATAAAAACACTGTCTAACCAAGTAGCCTATGTGCTGGGCCAGAATTATGGTGGTGTGAAGGAGAATAGTGCTTGTGTTATACCGATAAAACCAACCATGAGATAATCTTGGAAATAGTCTTATGATGAATCTATTTCAACCTGACCTATCCAATCCTAACCGAGCGAGTGCATGTACTGTACCATACTCAGTGAGTGATTATTTCTATGCTGCTCGCTAAGATGTGTGACTCTGGTTACTGTGTAAATTTATTTATGTAAAATTGACTTATTTATAATAAGGGAAATATATATGTTAATGTGAAAATCAATTTTATCATGGTGTTGTCAAGTGTAGAAATTAGTTGATGGATAAACCAAGAATAAAGAGTGGGCAAAGATTACACGTGACCATATCCTACTGACGGACTATCTTTGAGCACAAAATAATTATGATGGATACCATATTTCCTTCAAGTGATTTGAATAATGTTAACGCCATGAGACCAACACGTAGATTGTTCCAGGTGTTAGTCATACAGGGAAGGTGTGTGTAGTAGATGGTTCCTGCTGGTGCATGGGTGATTTAATTCATAGGAAGAGTGTCAGGGGTGCATGGCAAGAATACCGGTAACTGGAGTTATGATGACACCGCTTCCTTCTTGTTAGACTCACCCAGTATAGCCTAGGTCGATTATGACTCGTTTGCATATATGCGATACCGGTGTATATATATGACAGTACCGTACCGTTTTGTAGGTGTATGGGTATCATTAAATGAGGTGTAGTTAGGCAGTACATAGTGAGTAAATATTAAAGCCGCTAAACTGACAGATGAACCTAGAAAATTTATTGTAACGAAATTACCTGCAACATATTTCGTAGATTAATTAAGTTATCAAATAGCTCAGTAGATCAGAGTACAGGATAACCCATGTTAACAACTCAGTAGATTTCAGGAAGAGTGATGCCGTTGCGCTTAAGTGGTGACGAGGCGATATTTCTGAGAATCCTGAGAAAGGGGGAAGTGGGGACTGGGTAAGGTACAGTTCTAATGAGAGTAAAGGCTCTGCTAGGCTGTGGATGACTCATGTGTGCGTCATATTAAACTCGTTGCGTACACCAAGATTTATAACTACCTAGATAACTTTTCACTGAGAGGCGGGTATGAACTATGAAGCACATTATGGATGGAGTGTAATGACTAAATAGGGACAACCAGCCAGTGTAAAACAGCCTCTACGTGAGTGGTGTGAATGTGGGAACTGGCTATTGTGGAGAGGGTACAGTAGGCCTCAGGAATTTATATATGCCTATACCACTGTGACGTCAAGAAATCTTAACAACTAGAAAGTTTTGTATGTTAATATCTTAACACCAAACATTTCTTAGTAATGTTATTTGGCCAATACATGAATCAGTCAGCAGATAATCCCTACAGAATGTGCAGAATAAAAACCCCAATTAACCAATGTAATGTGTACACATTCCTGAGGCCGACTGTACGAGTAGGCCTATCTATGTGAGCCACACCACATGAATAAACATAGGGAGACTAGCTGAGCTGGGAATGTGTCTTTGGGTTGAGAGGTGGTGCAACACAAGGAGGATTCTTTCTGTTGTTTCCTTTGTGCTTCATGTCCCATCTCTTTACCATCATTTCCCACGTCCTCCAGGGTCTTACAGGCCTTGGACGATCTCTCTCTCTCTCTCTCACCTCGAATTATATCAACTCATTGGCACAGTCTGCAGAAACTACAAAGAATCCGTGTGGAAGTTCCATATATGTATTCCTAATTTTTCTCATTGACACATTTTGTCCTCTTGGAAATAAAATCCAATTATGTTTGTTTACCAGGGGACGAAAAATTAAGAATGATGAAAAACAGGAAAAATAATGTAATACAAGAGAGAAAATCAGACAAGAAGAATTAATCATAGTGAAAATAGGAAAAGAACAATAACACGATATAAAGCACATATACACGAGTTTACGTAATTGCAGTGAGTATGATATATAATAGTTTGGACTGGAAAAAGACAGAGTAGGTGTAGCGGGGTATTTGTGTAGCCTACTAACTTGTCCTTGAGTGTGTGTGTGTGTGTGGCCTACTTCATACCCAATGTGTTTGTTAGTGGTCCAGTGTTCGGATGTCTATGCCAGAATGGGATGCAAATATAGCCTCAGAAACTAGGATGAACAACTTCTTCCCCCGCATCCGTAGTGGAGAACCAACTTTGTGTTAATATCTATAATTATGGATAAATTTAATGGGAGAAATTGTTCGTGATTCTACAGTCAAAGCTTAGTGCACATTATTCTCATTCCATACACACTCCAGTTAGTGTCTTCAGGACCCTGTGATCGTGTATGATAATTGGATACTTCTGATTTCTCCTGACCATGCCACGAAACAAGCTCCATCCATATAGGTGGTGTTTCGTGGCAATGTTTGAAGGACTCCTTTACTTCCAATTTTCTGACTACATCACATGGTCCCTTAAGTATAATAATAGTGTATGTTAGCGAGTTGACGTGGGCAATAAAGATGCAGCAGTAAATCGGTCTTATTTATCTACATACTCTGGGCGCTAAAGGATGCACACACACAGTTATTATGGTATTGGGTTTATGTATTTGTAGATTCTTTTATGACTAGATAGGCCTATATTATTTCTAAACGAGACAAAATCTTTATTTCTACTTGCTGTACTGTACATAATTATCTTAACCATCTGCCAAGGTAATCGGTTCTCATTTTTACGAACTATTTTTTATAGGCTAGGCTGTATGGGCACTAGTCACCACCTGCCCAAAAAAGAGAAAAAAGTTGAAAAATGGGGCTTGGGTTGCAGAGATAAAACTAACCACAGGACATTTTTTACAATGGCCTTATTGTCTTTCCCAGCTCATTTTACTCATCGCTAATGGTAATAAGATGAACACTAACCTTACTTGTTCCAACTTGGCCTAACCGAACTGTTGGTGTGGATACAATTTGTAATACTGTGTCCGGTTCTTTTTTTATGTCTGTAGGCTAACATTTTTTACCCTTATATAGTGAATGATTTATAGACCAGCAATACTCGTAAATATTCTGTCTTGCATATTGCGCTTTTAGGTTTGGAGTCTCACAGATATTAGGCTTGTAGTTTCACAGATACTAGGCTTGGAGTTTCACAGATATTTGTTAGATAAAATTTATTATTGGTAGATGTGTGAGGCTTAGAGATAATTTCTTTATAGAATAGTGTGAGAATGTTTTGCCATGTTTTATATAGTTATGTGTGGCCAACAGTTGCTCTAGTAAACAGACATGTGAGGTAAGAATTGTGTATTTGCGTGTATGCGTGAGTGAGTAAACAAGCTCTGACATTCCCGCTGCATTTCTTGTGGTACTTTTTCGTACATAATGTAATTAGTGTTTGTCCGGCTGAGGCCTGGAGAGGGTTGCTGGCTATGCTAGGGGTAAGGGGTAAGGGAAGGAGAAGGAGTGGACTACCCATCTGGATTGGTTGATGTGGATTACAGTTTTTTATTATTATCACCTGCTTTAGATGAAGATTATTGTAATTATGAATATAGTTTTGTTGCGATTTTAAGAACAGGCTATAGGGATTGTGTTGAATTTGATATCTTTCCTATATAGTACCGGTACCATACATTATAATATTTAAGTGGCAGTGTTGTTTTCACTACATAAGGTCATGTTTTTTCCTTCACGTACCGGTTAATCTATATATTTATCTCACCCCAGTCATCCCCGGGGGCTCTAACTGCTCTTTATATCATTCTCTGACATTAACTTTTTTCTTGTTGCTTCCTCAACCCCCTGCAGTCACACACTGAGGCTCTATTATGTGTGTGTTGGGGTATGTATTTATTTATTTATTTATGTAACTTCTTTATATTCGACTAATGTCTGTGTGAGGTCACATGTTAATATAGCCTACGTTTTATGTAAGAAATAAATGTGTTTGATACAGAGGTGTTTCTGCAAATTTAGGAAAGGAGAAAATAATGTAAATAATTTTGTTCTGTGTATTAATAATGATTCTTTTGAATTGCCTGGGCACCTTGTCTAAAAGCATAAAGTTGGACGCAATTTAAACAGAAGTTGAACTGTAGTTGTTGTTGTTGTTGAACACTAGTATGCATACATAGCATACTAATGGGAAAAGCCAACGAAGGCATCGTGTATAGACTACGATATGTGATCCCTGAAGGGTTTGAAGTTGTCACATTAGCCAGTCATTCATGAGAGGAGAAGGACATATCACAGCAATTGTTTTGCACGAATAAGGAAATAACAACATAGAGAGTAGCTAGGTGTGCCCAAACTGTCTCGCGTGAGGAATTTAATCCTTTGAATGAGAGAAAACTGTGAAAGCGTGTGGATAAGTGAAGGGCGGGACTATCAACTTGTAATGTGGACAAACCTACCAATTGGGTAAGTAGTCAGTAACTCATGATGCTCACAACTTTTTATATGATACATTATGTGTGGAGATGATACAACTTCAAAAATTGCGAGTTTATTGACAGGTTGCAGAAAAAAAATGATCCAAGTTAAAATGGGTATATCGTTCTCGTGAAAGCGATGAGTGAAAGACCTGTAGTAGAATGACGTGCATTTAAAGTTTAGATTATATATAAACCTTCAAACAAAAAAGTATGGCATTAAAAACCTGATCTGAAGGAGGTTCATGGCTACTTGGTATCAAAAAGTGCCACAGAATTTTGTGAGTAGGATAATAGTACGTGTTTCATGTAGGGAGTTTAACTTAAGGTGTTGATGGCTTAATTTTATATTGGTAACTCCCGTGACCCGACAGTGTGTTTGGTTGTTGGTGCATATGTAATAAGACAATAATAAGACAATATGTAATAAGTAATAATAACAAATACAAACTCACACGTAACAAATAGGGTCTAAAATGCCAAGTAGTGAACAACAATAGGGTGGATATTATAGTTGTCCAGCAGAACTCGGGCACCTGCTGCTGCTGCTTCCACACACGAGCCTAGCCTACATGAACTCGAAGTGTGGTGGTGGGTTAGGCTATACGGACCATCACACTATATACTTTCTCTCTGGCACGATCTTCATGCAGTCGCAAACACGCCCACATAAATACTTTGCACACACCTCATACATTCGTGTTCTCATGCACGTAGCCTACACAGATAGGCTTAATTTCAGACTCACCCAACCCCTATAGCCTAGCCTCCTGTAGACTAATATTAACCTGTATCTCCCATTCCTACCTTAAAATATTTCCGACACCATTCTCGAGTTTTTATATTGGCTACACACACACACGCGCGCGCGCGCGAATAAGAATGATATCTTAATTAAGGGAAGAGTATACTTATGGTACATTAGAGCACCTTGGTTCCTCCAAAGTATGCCAGGAAACAGGACCTGATTAATTAACAAAAATTAATGGTGGACTGTTGCTGCGCATAGTTTGGAGGAATCATTATCTCCACAAATGCCAACCCAAACCGTACCCATTCCCTTAACATAGAACAATTGTACGGGGTTGAAGGTGTATGTATGTATGTATATCATGGGTACCGTTAACTGATATAACCTTGAACATTTTAAAGGTCAATATTGTCTCACTTCGATGCAAAGAATCCCCTGGTGGCAGGAAAAAACAACGTCAAGTTGTTGTTGTCACCCGTTGTTTCAAGCTAAATATACATGTAGACCTTGCCCAGCAGGGACCGTACCACCCGCTACACACACACACACACACACACTCTCTCTCTCTCTCTCTCTCTCTCTCTCTCTCTCTCTGTGTGTGTGTGTGTGTTTAGAATCTCTCTCTCTCTCTCTGTGGATTTACTTTAGAATCACTCTCTCTCTCTGTTTATAAGAAAGTTAGAATCATACACACACATACACACACTCACTCTCTGTTTATAAGAATGTTAATTAGGCTAGATTTATATTTCAGATACAATAAAGTGAGTGGTGTGTGAGTCTTTCCCACTGTACTGTACTGTTGGTATAGTTATATTAACATGAACTCTTGTAATCTCATTATTGTGTTGTCATGTAATCCTTGTCTTTGTGATCACCTTATTATCTTTCTCTATCTCCTTGCTATTGTTATCAGTTCTTGGCCTGTGATAACCAACTCGGATATCGAAGGTCACTTGTTAAAATTTGGTTCGTGGTATAAATTGAATAGTAAGTTAAAATACAAATTTTATATAGTATAAATATATATATATGCCAATGAATTCCACTCGAGCTTGGCACTAATTAGGGTCATGATATGTTGCTCGTTGTTTGGTTAAAGGAGGAAAAAATAATCCCCTGTCCTCCACCTTCCCATTAAATTTATTTCCGTAACCCTCTCCACTTATTCATACGGTAGCTAAATCATTCTCTCTCTCTCTCTCTCTCTCTCTCTCTCTCTCTCTCTCAACTATACCAGGAAACAGACTACTTCAATGTTATTTTTATGGGGGATCTGGTTTTTTTTTTGTGATATAGTTTAAAATGAACCAGCTGAATCTGTAGCCTAGTCCCCCCCAAGAGAGTAAGTAGGCTATATATACACGTATCCCCTTAAGGTGGTAATTCTTTTTTGGTACATTGGATTGCCTTGATTCCTCCAAAGTATGCCAGGAAACATGACCAGAAGAACAAAAATAATAGTGTTCTGTTGCTTGGAATAGTTTGGAGGATTCAGTTGCTCCAAATTTACCAAAGAAAGATACACCAACGCAGAACTTCCCCTTTAAACTCGATCCATCTATTTATATACAGTATGTGGTGTAGGTGTGAGAGAAAACACTACTGTACCACAACACTATACTCTACTGTACAACCCCGTGAACTCTCTCTCTCTCTCTCACACACACACACACATACAACCCCGTGAACTCTCTCTCACACACACACACACATACACACACAACCCCGTGAACTCTCTCTCTCTCTCTCTCTCTCTCTCTCTCTCTCTCTCTCTCTCTCTCTCTCCAAACGATATACAGGCTGGGAAGATAAGACTCACTATAGCTGTTGGATGGATTATTGCCACGAGTAAATTTTACAAATGAATCTTTCCTTGGTAGACGTAATGTTTACTTACACCTTTATGAATGAATATATGTGTATGTTACTCAGATGATATACATACATACATAGTTCTATAGGCCTACAGTAACTCAGTTGTCTCTATATATACATACATACATACCAAAATTCGTTTACAATAATTGTCTATCTGTCTATCTATATTTGCAATCTATTTACTATATTGATTACTCTTTATTCTATGTTGTTGACCTTTCAGATAATTATAGTGACACAACACCTCATGACTATTATAAGAAACCTATGAATACACTTATAGATCTGTGTTGTCACTGAAACCAAACAGATCTATAAGTACATACATTATAGGCTACCTACTTATAACTTTGGCATGGCACGAGAGATTGGTTGTCTGTTTGTGTCTATCTGTCTGTCTCTGGTCTTTCATTGTTTGTGTTTTCTTTTCTTACTTCCTTCCTTCCCTCCTACTTGTCTTTTTCATCTTATTGTTGTAATATTTTCATCTCGTTACTTTATTCAGTTGTTTTTTTATCCTTTTCCACTTTTCCCTCTTCCATTCACACTGGCCATTTCCTTCTCTCCCTCCTCCTTTACACTAAATTTATTTCCTTAACCCTCTCATATTTCTCTCCCCCCCCCCCTCTCTCTCTCTCTCTCTCTCTCTCTCTCTCTCTCTCTCTCTCTCTCTCTCTCTCTCTCTCTCTCTCTCTCTCTCTCCACATGCACCCCATCCCCATCTACCTCCTCACGCCACAATCCCTATCCATCCCCCATCCCTCACGCCACAATCCCCTTCCGCCTTCAGTCAGTCCCTTACACTCTCCCCTTCCCCTTTCAGTCACTCAGTCCCTCACACCCACACTCCCTCTTCCCTTCCTCTATCTCATCTCCACATGGTTTTGTTTTTTCATCTCATATTAGTCATCAGTAGAACTCTCCCTTCCCCTCCACACCCATGCATGCACCTCTTTCCTCTCATCCCCTCACCTCACCTCGTCACTCCTTTTTTCTCTCATCCCCAACTCCCATTCCCTCCCCTCCACTCCTTTTTTCTCTCATCCCCACCTCCCCTCCTCTTCACTCCTCTTTCCCTTCCTTCCCTTCCCCACCTCCCCTCCCCCTTTTCCCCACATCCCTACCTTCCCTTCCCCTCCCTCATGCATTCCTCTTCCCACTCACACTTACCCTCTCCCCTCATCCCGCTTTTTCTACGCATGCAAATCTCACCTCTCTTCCCACTACACACACACACACAAACACAACACACACTCACTTCCCTCACCTCACTGCATTTCTCTCTCTCTCTCTCTCTCTCTCTCTCTCTCTCTCTCTCTCTCATCCATGCTCTGATTATTAGCCTCCTTCCATCCAAAACCAAACTGTCTCTTCCATCTTCAGTCTTCCCCCTGACAATCTCATTCCCTTCCACCCTCTCACTTCTCTCATCACTGTACAGCCACAATCAAATATCCACCGACACTTTCCTTCCTTCATGGTAAATATATTGGTAATAAAATACAACACGTATGATTTTGCAGTGGTAATAAAATACATCACATGTATGATTTTGCAGCACCTCATAATAATAATAATAATAATAATTGAGGAGGTTGAGTTGACGTAAGGTGTTATTGTTGTATGATTATATTTTGATATGATACTGATTTATTTGCACGAAAGAAGGAAAGTGTCGTTGGATATTTGTTTGTGGCTGTACATGTGTCACTTTCTCCTTCCTTCCATAAACACTCCTCATTCTGTAAATTTTTTTAGTCTTTATCTTAAATTTGATATGATACCATTTGCTAGTGGGTTTTTTACTACTTTGTTATTTGGTATTACACACACACACACACACACATTGCCACACACACACACACACTGACACACACACACACACACACAGACTATTCATACCCCCTCCCCTCACCCCCCAACACTGATACACTTATGAGAGCTTGTTGAGATAAAAGGATAGTCACTGCTGTATGTATGTATGTGTGTGTGTACATCTGCGTTCTTGCCTCATGTGTTTCTTTTAGTGGTTGTGTGTGTGTGGGGGGGGGGTAGTAGGTGTAGTTGTAGTTGTTGTTGATTGTGATGGTTGTGGTAAATGGGTTGCTACTGTTGGTGATGGTAATTGTGGTGGTAGTTGTGGCAGTAAGTTGTTGGTGGTAAGTACAGTACCGGTAGTAGTAGTAGTGGTGGTAGTTGTGGTAGACGGGACTGTTGGTGGTAAGAATTAGTAGTAGTAGTGGTGGTGTTGGTAGTTGTGGTAGACGGGACTGTTGGTGGTAAGTAGTAGTAGTAGTAGTGGTGGTAGTTGTGGTAGATGATAAGGACTAAGCCTAATGTAACTCTTATTCGTCACAGTTGTAGCAAATATAATTCTTCTTTTCAGATATTCTACTTTAACGAATCATACTTCTGGTGTATCCTATTTGCATAAGAAATTCTGTATTCAAAGTACAAGATGATCGGTCCTATTCGTCTGGAGAACCGTTTGTTGGTCTGCATCTTGAGTGACGACCCTGAGTGTGTGTTGCTTTATGCAGAAGACGTGCCATAGCTGTCAGAGGGAAGGTGTGCGTGTGTATGTGTGCTATGTATGTGTGTATATGTCCTATACATACATATTATACATGAAATAGGTACGGGAAGTATATAATTGTTGTTGTTGTTGTATTTGCTATGTGTTGCAAGTCGTGTTTACAGGAAGTATTTGTTGGTATTTAGGTATGTGTTGGAAGTAGTTGTTGTTGTTGGTTATGTGTAAGAGAAGTACCGTAGTTGTTGTTGTTGTTGTTATTAGTGTTGTGTTGTGTTGTGGTGTGATGGTCCCTCCCTATAACGCTGATGTCTATAATGAAGGGAGTGTTTCCCCAGTGAATGAATACATGAACCTATGTAGTGGGAAGCAGTCATCTCCCTCCTCAGTCATCATTACTGAACCAGAGTCCGTTTCACAGTCGTCCACAGCTGGTTATAAGTAAAGAAAACTGATTTATCCAATGAAGGACCTTTATAATGTGCTTTGGTTCTTTTGTTTGAGACTAAATTGTCGACATTTAGAAAAACATCTATTTTATAAACTCTGATGGAAGCTGTTGTATACAGACATAAAGAGGCATTCATTATTTTAATTGCCTTCGTGTCATCAAATTAGCTTTGCATGTAGAAACATTCGTCACCACAGCCTTCCTCGTGACTTCGCCTATAAACTCTTAACGGTAACCAAGCGGAGTACAACTTGGTCTTGATTAACAAAATAGTTGTGAAAACAAACATTCCGAACACTCAATGCTCTCGCAAATTTTAGGGAGAGATAAATATGTAGTAGTAGCCTAGTGGCCTAGACTAACGTGACCACCACGTGGTGACTGATGATGCAGCTGGATGCTGAATTGTAATGGGGTCCTATCTTCACTTGTGTTAAACAGATCAGCATTTCCTTTTATGCAGTCCTTTTGTTGTTGTTCTCACACACGCACACCAACACACACACACACACACACACATACTAAGCAAGTCATCACTTAATGTTACGTCTTACGACATCACACTGTGCCGTAGTTTCAGACAGGCATGTTTGTTTATTTTGAGTGGCCTTTATGCTTGGTGAGTGGCCCAACGCGTGACCACGTGAGAGCGATCAGCTGATGACAACGTGTCTTGTGAATGTTGTCAACTTCCTCGCCAGGAGGAATATTGTGTGTGACGCTTTTCCCTTTTCAATTCTCTCTTTTACTTTATATTTTCATTAAGTCGAGTTTCCCTTTGTAATTATGGCAAGCATTTCCCTTCTCCATAGTATAATTTTGAATACATAGGCTGAACCTACATTAAAAGTACGGTACTCCATTTTATTATTATCATTATTACTACTGTTGTTGTTGTCGTTTTTGTTGTGAATTCCTTTGTTGTAAGTGATGCATGGTATAGTTTTTCTCGGGTCATAATTACATCACGGCACCTGTTTTTTTATTGTTTTATTTTTGTTTTGTTGGTTTGTTTACTGCTGTTTGTTTTGTTTTGTTTGTTTACTGTTGTTTGAAGGTAGAGGCTGGAGAGACTGAAGTGTTGTGTTGTGTTGTCCTTGTTGTTGTTGTTGTTTACATTTAGTGTGGCGCCATACACTTACCGTAATCTTCATACTCCATGTGTATACACCCCATAAAAATACACACACACTCTCTCTCTCTCTCTCTCTCTCTCTCTCTCTCTCTCTCTCTCTCTCTCTCTCTCTCAGGTCTTATTTTAGGAGGGATATGTAATTTAAGGGGGTGTGGGAATAGGGGGACATGCTTTCTACCAACCCCAAGCCTGTTCCCCTATTCTCGCACCCCCACCCCAGTCCCCCCCAAGCCTGTCCCCTACTCCCACACCCCCTTAAGGGACCCTGTGATCGTGTATAAAACTGGAGGCTTCTGATTCCTCCTGACCATGCCACGAAACAAGCTCCTTCCATATAGGTGGTGTTTCCTGGCAATATTGGAAGGACTCATTTTTCTCCTAATTTTAGACTACATCACAGGGTCTTTAATCATTGTTTCTCTTCTCTTTCCAGGCCTCCTTTGAACGACAGTGTGGGAAGTCGACACCAGAAACCAGTTTAGAACATTTACATCCAAGAGTTATTTATTAGACGTGGGAATGAAGTCAAGAGTGAAAACAAAAAAATAATAATATAACCCATGCAAGATTGATAAACAGATAATGATGATGTAATTGAGTCGCATTGTGAAAGTAATTACAACGTGTGACTGAAAAAAAAATAATAATAAAACCCATGTAAGATTGATAAACAGATAATGATATAATCGAGTCGCATTGTGAAAGTAATTAAAACGTGTGACTGAACGTAAAATATCTTATGATTAAACGTGAAATATCTTATGATTATAATATATATGAAAAAAAAATGAAGAGAAAGTGTGAGCTGTGAATGGTGATGTTAATTACTGGTGAACGACATTAATGATTTTGATGATAAAAGTGATGAGGAGGGATATAATCATAGGACAGTATTCCCTTGTATATAAACACATTGAGTGAGCAGAGTGAATTAAGGGACGTAGAGAAGTGGTTTTTACAGAATTAAGAAGGACTGAAAATACAGATATAATGTAAAAATGATAGTAATATCAAGGTAAATATTATATGGTATATATTATGTGAAATCACTTGGACACTGTACACGAATGTAAAGAGTTTTGTTAGCAGACTGTAAAGTGTTGTGTTAACAGACTGTGAAGAGTTGTGTTAGCAGACTGTAAAGTGTTGTGATAGCAGACTGTAAGGAGTTGTGTTAGCAGACTGTAAGGAATTGTGTTAGCAGACTGTCAGGAGTTGTGTTAACAGACTGTAAGGAGTTGTGTTTGCAGACTGTAAGGAGTTGTGTTAGAAGACTGCAAGATGTTGTTGATAGCATTGTGGTGTAAATAATTGATAATATATATGAGAGCGATGAAGGCCGTTTTTCACCAGTGAGATTGATAGAGGACCTTATTTTAACCAGCGTGTGTGTATTGGGAAGGAACTGCATGGATGGTGTGGAGAGTGAAAAACTGAAAATGTGTAGAATTCAGATTACAGTACTTAACTTGATAGAAAACACTTGTGTACCATAAGTTTCGCAACGAGAAATATGTGCAGAAATTGAACTACCGAGAGAAACTTTTATGGATAATCAAAGTGAACACGGAAACAATAATAAAAAGAAAAAAATACTGGGCTTGATAAAGTAAAAAAAAAAAATCAAATTGAACACGAAAACAATAGAAAAAAACAAATACTGGGCTTGATAAAGTAAAAAAAAAATCAAAGTGAACACGAAAACAATCATAAAAAAAATACTGGGCTTGATAAATTAATAAAAAAAAATCCAGGAAAAGTGAATATAGTTATCAAGTCAAGAGCAACTTCAAAAGATACTCAGTAATCAAGTATAAGAGTCCTTCCTTGACCTCTCCCCCCTCCCTCCACTCCCCCATTGAGATAACAGCGACTGATAAAAGAACAAAACAGATCAAATTATAACTGGCCAACATAGTGATTATCAAGGCTCCATGGCTGGTTAGTTCCTCTTTGGGTGAGTGTACGATGTGTAGTGAAAAGATTTTACTCTGGTGGTTAAATACAGATCGTTCGGTGATGACAAAGTGAATTAAGGGACGTAGAGAAGTGGTTTTTTACAGAATTAAGAATGACTGAAAATGCGGATATAATGTAAAACTGATAGTAATAGCAAGGTAAATATAATATGGTATATAATATGTGAAATCACTTGGATGAATCAATTATAGTGAGCATATATATATCAAACTATATACGAGGAGAGACAAGGAGCAGAGCAAGTTGTAAGGCTACATAAAAACTGGAAATGAAAATGAAAACAGATGAATTTGTAAAGTACTCTGACGTGGGAAGCTGTTGGTAGCGAAACATTGAAACAAAATAATAATAATAACAATAATAATAATCATAATAATAATAATAATAATCATAATAATAATACTATATAGCAAGGAAAGAAGAGTTGATAAATAGGATATGATAAAAATGAATAATAATATATGTGAGGGAACAATGGACTAAAAATAATTTATAGGCACAGCAGAGGAAGCCAGCCAGTGCAAGGGATAAAAAGCAAAACAAAAAATGAACGGTACCACACATCAGATACGACAATGTAAAAAAGGAGGAAGTACCGGTAAATAAGAAAAAACATAAAGAGAGAGAGAGAGAGAGAGAGAGAGAGAGGGAGCGGGATAAAAAGGGTTAACGGTACCATATTCGAGGTATTATTTGATCCTTCCACCATGACGCGCACACATCGTCATTCGGAGCGGCGCGTGTGGGCGTGGACGTGTGTACCTATAGTGTTGTGTGTGTGTGTAGGTGTCTCCTTCGCCTCACTCACCACACACACTGATGACAACACCAACAACAACAAAAGAAGCAACATTACAACTGCCAAGGACTATGGTAGTAGAAGTGGTAGTGGTGGTGGTGGAGACGTTGTTAGTGACCAAGAGAGTATAGTGAGAGATAGTATGATTGTTAGTGATGGTGCTGATGGTACCGATACTAATGTAGGGAATAGTGACATTAAGGAAAGTGATGATGTTGATGGTGAGGTAGAAGAGGACAGCTGGAGTGGTAGTGAGGTGAGGGACAGTAGCTCTAGCGGCGACCACAGTAACTACCAGGACCCGCTACAGGACGGCAGACTGGGGACGTGGGGGGTTGGCCTAGACTATGACCTAGACAGGGGTGTGAGCAGGATGGCCCCCTCCCCCCGACGCACTGTGGAGGTGACAAGGGACAGTGGACGTACCAACGCAGAGGTCATGGTACGATGTCTGTCCACACCAACCATACTCTTCCCTAACATCCCCACCTCATCCCCTTTAAACCATAGTCCCCCCAACCCCATGGCCTACAACCCCCCCTATGACGATGATGACGGAGGGGACAAAGTGGACGAAGATGGGAGTGATATACTGGGTGAAGACGAGGTGAAGTCAGAACTATTGGTAAAGGATGCTACTGGGAGTGGAAGAGGCATCGAAGTGGATCTCACACAACTGGTGGATGCTGCTGTGGGTGGACAACTGGTGGTGGATGTGGAAGGATGTGGACCAGTTGGTGTAGGTGTAGGTATACCAGGGTGGGCTGAAGGTGTAACGTTTGCCATCAAAGGAACACTATGGTTACGACGGGAGTGGTGGAGTGGAGGTGTGGGACTGAAGGAGATGTGGCTACGGGTGAACGGTGGGTTAACTCGAGCTGAGGGTGAGGAGACTGATGGTGCTGTGGGTGTAGGTGACGGTGACCTGTGCCACAACCTTCCTCCCACCCTCGAAGTTCTGGACATCACCCATACACCCACCAGAGAACTGCTGCTGGAGGAGTCATGTGCCCCTCACAGCTTGGAGCGACTGGAGGCCAAGGGATGCGAGCTATCATCCTTGTCCCTCCATTCACCTTCCCTCCAACACCTACGTAAACTTGATGTCCGTAACAACATCCTACCTTCCCTTGACCTCTCCTCCACATTGAACCTGACCTCGTTACTGGCCGCCCACAACCTGCTGTCCACCCCACCCACCCTGCCCCACACACTCACCTACCTCGACCTTGGTCATAATATGCTCACCGAGATTCCCGTTCTCACGCCTGTCCTTGTGGTGAGTATCTCTCTCTCTCTCTCTCTCTCTCTCTCTCTCTCTCTCTCTCTCTCTCTCTCTCTCTCTCTCTCTCTCTCTGTATTCAAATTGTGTTGCAACTTCAATATAGCTCATACACACGTAGGTGGAAATGAAGCGAACTTATGCTGCCGACGGTACTTATTCTTTTAGACTGGATGGGTCACAAAACAGAACACCTATATATATACCGAAGGATTCTGTTTTGTTGGCACTGTTTGGAGGAATTCAAAGTTAAGGGGAAGGTACAGTGTTGGTAAATCTGGAGTAAATGATTCCTTCAAACTAATCCCAGCAACAGGACTCGATTATTTTTCTCTATTTGGCCCTGTTTTCTAGCATGCTTTGGAGGAATCAAGGCACTCTAATTTATCAAAAGTATACCATCCCCTTAATTAACAATCAGACAGAAGAAACAATCACTTCTCATTCACGACAACATTATTCTCAGACTAACAAAACTTACACCATCACAGCATAGAGGGGACAAGAAAACCTTAAACCACGACTGTACAAACAAAACATTTGATTTTCTTTTTATTTGACCTGTTGCACCTTCCCTATCACAACAGAGAGTGGACAAAACATTACATCACAAGAGGGTGAACAAAACTTTATACCACGACTGTATGTACTTTTTTTTTTCCTCGACCTGTTTCAGACGGCGGACCTGTCACACAACACGGTCAAGACTGTGGGTGAGGCGAGGTTCAAGGCAGCCAAGAAGCTCGAGTACCTCAGTCTGGCTCACAACCACATCACCCAGATCCACGGTGAGGAAAAGGCTACACTTGCTTGCCCGAACATGAAGCTGGTATGGCTCGTTACTTGTGAGGTGCTTCGCTACAAAAGAAAGGAAAGTGAAAAAAAAATGTAGTTTGTTGACAGGCAGACAGTAAAATATTATTACTGTCTGCTTGTCAACAAACTGTAATTTTTGCCCACTTTCCTTCCTGTTGTATAGGTATTTCACAAGTAGCGAGGCGTACCAGATTCATGTGTGGGCAACTGTACATACAAGTAGGCTATAAGGGAGGGGGGGGGGTTGCTTTATAGTCCCTGGGCAGTGGATGGCCAGTGGCAGGGGCGGATCAACACACACGCTATCGTCTGGCAGGGGCAGAAGCAGAAAAGAAAAGGATAGAAGGGCAGGCAGGCAGGAAAAGCGGGAAGTGGCAGGGAGGATTGGGGAGAGGGGCAGGCAGGAAAAGGAGGAGAGGCAGGGAGACAAGCAGGGGAGAGGGGCAGGCAGATAATGTGAAGAAAAGAATTAAGAGTTATAGGCCCTATATGTTGTTTGGTAAAGTTGTACTACTGAGAAAAATGATTGGATGATGTTTGGTGGCTATGGTTGGTTGTGTTAGAATTTGGTTTGAATCAAGGAAGTTTAGTCAAGTCTGCATGGTTACGATTATAAAGTATAGGTTATAGGGTGGCAGTGTGGCCAGGTGTACACGCAGGGAGAATACTAATAAAGTGGCTGGATAAACTGGCTGCCTCTCAATGTGGGAAGGGAAGCTAGAGAGAGAGAGAGAGAGAGAGAATGTAGACAGGGATAGGTGGATATGAGAGAGAGAGGGACGGGGACAGGGATAGGTGGATATGAGAGAGAGAGAGAGAGAGGGACTGGGTCGGGGATAGGTGGATATGAGAGAGAGAGAGAGAATGGAGACAGGGACAGGTCGGGGATATGAGAGAGAGGGACGGGGATAGGTGGATATGAAAGAGAGGGACAGGTGGATATGGGGGAGAGACAGAGAGAGAGGAAGGGAGGTTGGTAACAAGTAAGGGGGTTTACACTGATGCAGACTGACGGGTGAACCAAGCAAGGAGGTGGAATATAGAGACAGGTCACGAAGAAGGTGGTGTGTGTGTGTGTGTGAAGGGCAAGCTAGGGATAAGAAGGTGAGGCAGGGGTGTGATAGGAAGAGTAAAGATTCAGAGGAGGTGAGGAGGGAGTGTTAGATTAGCAACAACAAAATATGACACACACACACACACACACACACACTCTCTCTCTCTCTCTCTCTCTCTCTCTCTCTCTCTCTCTCTCTCTCTCTCTCTCTCTCTCTCTCTCTCTCTCTCTCTCTACTAATAGTTTTCTATGCTTATACTTATAAATAAAATTGTATTGTATAACTGATAGCTATAAATAAATGTTTCAAATGTCTCTATCTCTCTCTCTCTCTCTCTCTCTCTCTCTCTCTCTCTCTCTCTCTCTCTCTCTCTCTCTCTCTCTCTCTCTCTCCACACACAGAGCGGGATTTGGAAGGATTACGCCACCTTCGCACACTAGACTTGAGCCACAACCGTCTACGCACCATCTGGACGAGTGCCTTCCACCCCCTGCGTCACCTGCGTCATCTACACCTGGACCACAACCATCTGAGGAAGCTGGACGTACACACCCTGGCCAAACTACCGAGTAAAACCCACGCCACCTTACACCACAACCCATGGGAGTGTTCATGTCAACTATTGGCTAAACTCTCTAAGTTGTCCAAGTGTACCAACTGTGGACACAAGGTACAGTATATAGGCTAGGCAGGCGCACGGCAAACGTCCCATAGAATTAATTATACTGTATATACCCAACCAACTCAGATATCATATACCCTAATCTTCTCATATTATCCTCAGTCACTCATTAACCACTCTCTCTCTCTCTCTCTCTCTCTCTCTCTCTCTCTCTCTCTCTCTCTCTCTCTCTCTCTCTCTCTCTCTCTCTCTCTCTGTTCATCATTCATGGCTTGGCAACTATGTCTGTCATTTTACTTCCGGAAATACTTTACCTACTGTACATACATACATACATACATCACTGATTACATAGTTTACCCAATTTCAAGGACTCAACATAAAGTCCATTTAATATATAGGAATTACCACATGGGGCGCTGTTGTTAAAGATGAGATATGCCTGTTTCTCATATAAACTTTCTTTTTTCACAGAGCTTACACAGGAACACCAGGTAAATTATATAACATTTTCTGTGAGATAGTTGCCTCACTTTATTATGTATCTCGGGGATTCGTTCATTCCAATTTTATCTCGAATTCTGAGTTCTAGATAAATTTAGGAGTGATTATATATATTTTTTTTAGAATTTTTAACTTGAACATATATTGCGAAGAGACAGATAAACAAACACAAAATAACCCACGTACAGTCGGACACAAAAATAATCATCCACATGTGGGTAACTCAAAACTATTTACTGTCTAATGTTTTCACGTTCACATTATGATGTTATTGTTTTACGTAGTGTGTAGCTGCTTGTAGTAAATTGAAACATGGTACTTGACGTGTGTATCTGTATGTGTGTGTGTGTGTGTTGTCTTAAGTAGTGTGTAGCTGTTTGTAGTAAATTAAAACATGGTGCTTAACGTGTGTATCTGTGTGTGTGTGTGTGTGTGTGTTGTTTTAAGTAGTGTATAGCTGCTTGTAGTAACTTAAAACGTGATGCTGTACTTAACTAATTTATTGGAAAGTTTATCAGCTAGGTAACAGAGGGAAGTTGTCAAAATCTTACGTGGGTTACCTCCATATGGATGAGTATTTTTGACCCCGACTGCACATACACTCAAGTATATAAGTTAACTTTTGCACACACACACACACACACACCTATGAAGATTGATTGATAATTGAAAATATGCAAAATTGAAGATATACAACAACAAAATATAAAAAATCTGCATCTGTGTAAGAAGGAAAAATGTGAGATACGATAATATTACATAAATATGCAAAAGGTATGAAGAAAATTGATAAGGAGAACTCTACTCTTATGGGGATGGTATAGTTTTGACATTTTTGGAGATTATGATTCCTCCAAACTATTCCAGGCAACAGGATACCATAATTTTTCTTCATCTGGGTCTGTTTCCTGGCATACTTTGGAGGAACCAAGGCACTCCAATCTATCAAAAATATACTCTTCCCTTAAGTGTTTGGTAACAGGAAATCAAGAGAACACGGCAAGAAATTTATAACATGTGACAAAGATATCAGATCAGAAAATATTTATATCCACATAATCTTAGAACATTGGAATCAACTACTGGATATTGTGATAAAATATATAGATGGGATTCTACAAGCTTAATTAAGGTGGTAATTCTTTTTTGTTACATTGGAGTGCCATGATTCCTCCAAAGTATGCCAGAAAACAGCAGGACCAGAGGAGCAAAAAAAATAAAAAATACTAGTGTTGTGTTGCTTGGAATAGTTTGGAGGATTCGGTTGCTCCAGATTTACCAACACAAAACTTCCCCATTTTAACTCAATCACACACACACACACACACACAAGGAATTTGATACGCAAGCTCACGTACACACAGAATCGCACGCATGCACACAGAATCACAGAGAATTATACACACACACCCAAACTGATTATCACTCACACACACACACACAGACTGATTATCGCTCCCACACACACACACACACACAGACTGATTATCGCTCACACACACACACACCCAAACTGATTATCGCTCACACACACACACACACAAACTGATTATCGCTCACACACACACAAACTGATTATCGCTCCCACACACACACACACACAGACTGATTATCGCTCCCCCCCCCCTTCCCACACACACACACACACATACAGTCACTCACGCACGAACGGGAAGCAGTCAGTGAAGCGTAAACATCGACACTCCATACATACATACATACATACAGACCAAGCCATGAGGAAGCCGGAACCCAACAAGTGAACTCAACAAGGGCTACCACAGACAGGAAACAGCAGGCAATGACAACCTGTGTTTTCCCTCTCCTTTGCCACAATTTCCCGCATCATAACCACACACAAATTGTTCTTCGGTCGTGCACGAATTACCATATAATTTTTTCCTCGGTCGTGCACAAATTACCTTATAAATTTTTCCTCGGTCGTGCACAAATTACCATATAAATTTCTACGCGTTAGGTTACGCAGTTTATGGATGTGATTTTTGTCCATTGGTTGTCATGAGTTAGATGTACTGTAAATGTATTGGAGCAGTTTGTATTATATTCATTTAAACGTTGGAACAGAGTTGGCTACAGTATGTAAAGTGTGTGTATGTATAATATATGTGTGTGTGTGTGTTAAGGTGGTAAATATTTGTTGGTACATTGGACTGTCTTGACTCCTCCTAAGTATGCTAGGAAACAGGACCAGAAGAGAAAGATTAATAGTGTTTGTTCAGTTGCTTGGAATAGTTTATAGGATTCAGTTGCTCCAGATTTACCAACACAAAACTTCCCCCCCCCTTAAGGCTATGGTACTGTATGTGTTATATTTACGTATATATTCTCCACGGTGCAGAGTGTAAACCTTGAGTGTCGTGAGGGAGGAAGCCTGGTGTCTGCTGGGGATGTACTAAGGAAATGTTTCCACGCTGCCCAGGGTGCCACACAACTCATTGTAGACGAGAGTGATGAGGACCTGTCTGAAGAAGAGGAGGTCGACCCGGTACTGTATACAAACGTGTATTATTAATTCCATCTATATATACACTGTACTAGGACCAACTTGTTGTTTATTCTAGGTATCTGTAAGGATCATTTCTCATCCCATACATTTATTATTGATTGTTAGATAAAAATGTAGTACTTGTTTGTATTAGTCATTTTTTAAGTGGAAGCTGCTAATGGACTATATAGTATGTACCGAGAGCCACATCCCTTGTCCTTCGCTATGGAGTGAGAACAGAGTACCATGGTTGGAAAGTTAATCAGTAACCCTCCAATTCATTCACAATAAATAGTTGTGTCCTGATCCTAAGCTCAACCAGTCCTGGGACAAGAATATGACATGCAGAATACTCTGTAGTTCTATCTATCCTCTGTTGTTTAGTCGTTCAAACTACAGGTACAGTCACGAGCACTAACAGATATACTGCTTGGATTGAAGCTTTGAACAATCCAATTCACCAACGAACTAATACCGAGGGAGAACATATTGTGCATATTTAATTTACTGTCTCTAGGTATTCGAAGCACACCTGAATACTTAATAGTGTTTGTGACTATATTTACTTCATTTACAGTTTGGCTGGCTGAGGGAACGACCTTGTGTGCACCATAGTACTATAGCCTTGATATTATTTGACAGGTTGACGAGGGAGGGAAGAGTGGCAGTGGTGCAGTGATGGTGGTGCCTGGTTTGGTGGTATTATTAGTGGTGGGAATATTTGTTGTTCTGTCCTACCGCGTCTACTCCCGACACCGCCGATCCATCTCCACCCGCCTCGCCCCCTTCTGTGGCTTCTGTGGTGACTACGCCCCCGCCTCCATCAATAACAACCACCACAACGACCCCAGACGGATGGAACAACTCTCACAGATTGATAATGACTCGGAGACGGAGACGGAGATGTGATGATGTGGTTTATGTATTTAGTCTGGTCTTGTGTGTCTCTATCTGTCTCTCACTCATTAACACACACACACACACACACACACACACTATCTATTTAGTCTGATCTTGTCTTTGATCTGTTTCCCACTCATTAACTCACACACTCACACACACAATCTATTTCAGTTTTATACGAGTTTGGTCTGCTCGTTGTCACTTCCAGTACCATATCAAACAACAGACCAGGAATAGTAGAAAATTTTAAATTATGTTAATAGTAAAACCCTGATTCCAATTAATAATATTTTGGAAATGTGGGTTTATTGGAAACTATATGTTGTTTTAATTAAAGACATTTGTGGTAACGTTCTAAGATGATTAAGGGGGTGTGGGAGTAGGGGACAGGCTTGGGGGGGTTTGGGGGGAGTAGAAAGCCTGTCCCCTACTCTCGCACCACCCAAAACCCCCCCAAGCCTGTCTCATACTCCCTCACCATCCAAACCCCCCCCCCCAAGCCTGTTCCCTACTCCCGCACCCCCCTAAACCCCCCCAAGCCTGTCCCCTATTCCCGCACCCCCTTAAGTCAATTTAAATTTGTTTGTTTTTTTCTTTCAGTGCTAAAATTATGATCTGACATTAATTTCCTTTCTTATACAACTGCCAGACTCCTGTGATGATTAGTAAGACATTGTTATTATGGTTAAATAATACGTATATAGTGTTTGCACTTGTAGAGAATAAAGGGTTATATTTTTATAACTACTGCTGAGTTCTGTGATAAGGAACCCATTGTTTTTTATAGTTACAAATGTTGCCACGAGTTAAGAACATGTGTATATAGATGCTACTGCAAACTGTTTGTTGTTGTTATCCACGCTTACAGCCCTAAAAAAAAACACTGCACTTTGGATCCCATTTTATGAACGAATTTCCATTGACAGACACGACTGAACCACGTAATGTGTTTTAATGCAATTTGTGTATATATATAAAATCCGAGGTGTATACAATATGTTTATAGGTTCCACGTGTTGTATAGTTCGCCTAAACCAGTGGACCAGCAGCAATCTGCCAGTGGTTCTCAACTTGTTTCTGTCCACGGATCACTAACCCAATAAAAACATTGTCGTGAACCATTTGAATTTTGAATATCATCTCTGTTGAATTTCATGATTATAGTTAACATTATGACGGCAGTTGTAGTTGTAGTTTCAGTATTTTAATGTAAACATTTTTTCGAGGGAGAACACAATTTTGGGCACCACGGGGGACAGGCTTGGAGAGGTTTAGGGGGATGCGGGAGTAGGATATATATATATATATATATATATATGAAAATTTTTAACCATAGATATTTTATCACCAATGTTTTGTAGACACGAGTAAGATGCATGCACACAGAAGCTTGACTCAACTTGACATGTTCCTCACGACTGCAGTGTTGCCAACCGCTGCCCCTTTATAACCATGTTCAACCTTACCACAATATGAAGAAATACAAGTGAAGAGTTATATGTTATGATATGACTTCATGTATGTTATTCTGCCATACCACCAGAGGGCTAACACATGATGATAAGTCCATCGTTCGGGAATAATTTAGCTCTTGATGAGACAGACCATTGTTTAGGAAAAGAAGTGTAATGTAAGTTAGTACATGTTGAGTGTGGTGCATGGGTGGTGGTATGGTTATCATCACGTCCAGCACATGGCCTAGTACAAACTGGTTAACATCATAGTGGCTGTCTAGAGTTTCCTTTCAAGAATAACAAACTGTGTTTACTCCAGAATAATAATAATAATGCCAGTTTTGCATTCTTCTACGATCGCTTGCGTAAATTTTGTACATGAATGCTCGTAAGTATTAATGGGAAATACTCGGTGATGCCAAGTATAAATTTGGTCAACAGAAACTATTAATTGAAGCATAACCACTGAGCTCTGCATGTACATTATATTTAAGGGTATTTGAACACCTACCTACAAGTATACATTATAAGTGTAGTAGTAAGCCTTTCGCACCACACCACTCTGGACCCGAGTTCGATCCTGGCTTGCTCTAAGGACACAAACAGAGTGAAGAGGAAGGAAGGAAGGAATAGTACCTACATGTGTTGCCTATAACTCTGCGTGACCTCCATATAGTCTATCAGCCATAAGTCAATATATTTTAATATGTTTACTATTCCTACAATTTAATTCCAATTGTACAAACTCTATATTATTTTTTCTATCATGACAAGTGGGCCAAAGTAAAACTAAGCGAACTCGTTATATTATTTAAGTTTGGTTCGAAACTCAAACATTACTAAAACCAAATCAGTATAGTCTACCTCGGTATTGAGTGAAATTTTATATGTGATGTATTCCTTCCCATTCCGTGACCGTTGATATAAAAATTAATATGTAATGACTATCATGTGTGTACATGAAAGTAGAATAAGGTGCGTGTATTATGTGTATATTAAAAATCCATCATTCTGAGAAGTTTAGCTGGCTACAACTGTGGTCTTGTGCTATAATTTGTTTACAGTGGTCGTCAGCATAAATCAGTAGAAAAATCATTACAAGTAGGTAGCGAGTTATTGTTGTTGAAGTTCCTCAAGCTGTCTGACCGAGCAGCCCCGCTGGATAGGGAGTTAACTACATTGTGAAGTTGATTTACAAGGTTGTGCTACTTTTCTGGTGGAGACACGAACTTTTCATCGCAACGACATAGTAAGCCACATGTTTAAAAGAATCTACCGTACACACAGAACCAGTCCAAAAGTGTGGGACCTGTTGAGTCAGTATTGTGTGGATTGATATGAAAACCAGCTTGCTATGTTGTTTTTTTACTAATGGTGATAATAAATGCTGAAACTTTACTCTTATTTTGTGTTGTTATTGTCACGCAGGGTGATCTTTCATTCTCCAATTTTAATCAATTGCATTTAAAATAGCGCTCACTTTAATTATGGTATGTTTATGCATTGCAGTCTTGAAACAACAATCATAGCAGCATAAAACTACTCAATCATATCTGCTCCCTCCATACTAGATAGTTACCTACAGCTACAGTTAGCTTTATATAGTTTGGCCTAAGGTTGGAAGAGGAGATAAAACGTAATAGATGCAATAACCTTGATATTCCAACTACGGGATAAAACATACACACACACACACACACACACACACACAGGCCTTAGCTAGACTTGCCAATGATATTCCCAGACCAGCCACACCTCAAGGTCTCCAGGGAATAATGGGATACAGGTGCCGCAGCTCCTACTAAAACCAGTTTGATATGCACAATGGGGACACTAGACTAGACGTGGACCCTATTATTATATATTATGTGGCCAAACCTGTGAGGCGTTTCTTTGGTTGGATTGGAAGGTGACTGCTATAAATGGTTTCTTTAAATTAGTGGTTCTTAAAGGGGGTAATTCGCTTTTTGTTGCATTGGAGTGTCTTGATTCCTCCAAAGTATGCCAGGAAACAGACCACAGGATAAAAAATAATGGTTTTTTATTGCTTGAAATAATTTGGAGGATTCAGTTGCTCCAAATTTTACTAACACCGAATTTCCTCTTTAATTAAAACACTATAATCACTTCTAATGTTCATAATTATTATCCACAGGTCATAATATTATAACCAGCGAAGAGATGTTTTCAAATTAGTACCCAAGACGGCCACCAGGTGTCACCACCACCACGTAAACAAACCTAATCAATGTTGCCAAGTATAAGGAATTTTCCCTAGACATGGGAAATTTGAGGTATCAATGGGAATATCATATAAACATTATTCAAGAGTAACATATGGGAAACGCTCTACTATGATAGGCGAGATAAAAAAAAAGATAATGGTAAATGTGCGACTATCTTCTAGCTAGTTAGATTAATTAAGCAACAGAGAATTTGTGAGGTAAAAAAGGAAAATGTTGATGTTGAAGATGGGGAAATTTCATAAACCCCAGTAACCATCAGACCTGGCAACACTGAACAAATTTGGTCCGGCAATGTCAGCGATCTTTATTTAAATTCAACTTTCATTTTCGCCTCCTTCCTACATCTACCCTCTTCTGTGGTATGTGTTATCAGCCTCTAATTAACATAAGGATTAAAGATGTTAAATGAAAGATATAATTCTTTATTTTAAAGTCCAAATTAATATATTTTTACATGAATATATTTTTTACACGAATATATTTTTTACACTGATGTATTTTTACACGAATATATTTTTGGTAAATATTTACAAGTTGCCACAACAGGATTTCACTGGAAAAAATATATTCCTAGAAGGATTTAGTGCAACTACCGGGACCTAACCAGGGCAGACTACCGGGACCTAACCAGGGCAGACTACCGGGACCTAACCTGGGCAGACTACCGGGACCTAACCTGGGCAGACTACCGGGACCTAACCTGGGCAGACTACTGGGACCTAACCTGGGCAGACTACCGGGACCTAACCTGGGCAGAGTACCGGGACCTAACCTGGGCAGACAACCGGGACCTAACCTGGGCAGACTAACGGGACCTAACCTGGGCAGACGACCGGGACCTAACCTGGGCAGACGACCGGGACCTAACCTGGGCAAACTACTGGGACCTAACTTGGGCAAACTACTGGGACCTAACCTGGGCAGACTACCGGGACCTAACCAAGGCAGACTACCGTCGCTATTCAATGTTTACAATGGCAGGAAAACACTGAACTTAGGCTCTGGAGAGCTGAAATTTTCTATATGCTATTATACCAAAAATAAGTGCAAGAACCTCTTAAATTCATTACACATGAACATATTACATTGTCCTCTTGTCAAATATACACAAATTGTGAATGTTTGCCATGTGGACCTTTTATGCAGATATACCATAAGTTAGGGTTAATGCGTACCATAATGTATGGTAGTTATTCCGAGAGCAGAGCCAATGACATAGGCTACATTATATTAACATTGTTGTCACTGTATTGTATCACTTTCTGGAGTTACTAAGTACAATACTGTATCTATATTGTATTAGCAAGTTCCTTATGCAGTGTTTTCTTACAGGTTTGGTGATTTTGAAAATGGACTTAAATGCAGAGACAGGGGAGGAAGAGGAAGCAACACCAAGAAGGTTAGTCCTCACACATAACATCAGGCAGCCAATAACTAATTAACCATAGCTTCTTCCTATAGGGTGACCATACTGACTGGGTATATTCCAAATGCAGTCGGACCATGGCTTTAAAAGAGGCATCTGAATGTTGGGATGTCAAGAGTAGCAAAGATTCATCTTATAATACCCAGTATTTTGTTGGCTTTATTTACTTTTTCTTGTATATATTGTTGGAAGGTAAGGTGTTGATCAGTTATTATCCCTAGATCCTTTTCATAATCTACACCGTCATAGTGTCATATAAAATATTTAGTATCCATAGCTATTCTTCTGCTACTGATTTTAAGATGCTTGCTTTTGTCTGGATGGAATGGGAGAAGAATCTCTCTTGACCACATTTACATACTCTATGCAATACTTAAGTATTGACAAATTCAGCATTCAATATTCAGGGCCCTTGGGGAGCTGATCTCTCCCATTGTTCACAGGCCGTGATATGGAAGCAGAGGAAGTGACCATAGGTGATTTAAGTGTCATGAAAGATGTAGGATAATTAATTTTAGCAGCCATGTTTCTTTCATTGCAGGACAAAGAACTCACCTGAACGACTCATTAGCCTTCTCTTTGCTATTGGGTCTTTCCATCTTTCCCCACGAAATCAGATAACTGTCACATCTCTAATTAAAGATCTCTGTCTTTTGTGACCCATTATTTTATCTGGATGTTGCTCTTTCTCAAGATCTAGGATCTGTATACGGACTGTACATAACAAATTACCATTTTCATTCTTTTATTGTCCTTAATCAAACTTCCCACAATACTAAATAACTATAGCCTACTGTATTAGCAAGTTCCTAATGCCATGGTCACGCATATATGATTTCTCCAGTTTTACAGTCCAGGAGGGAGGGAGGTATCAGAGCTGTAGATACTAGATAGATAAAGAGATAAACTACTGTATACTCTACTGGTATCTTATTAACATTGTACATTATAACCCCCAACAATTTTATAATTGTAAGGTTGGTCCTCCATCATATAATCCTACATTGTTAACAAGATTTACTTCCACAGCCGTTTGAGGGTACGAGCTGCTAACACCCAAGCCAAAGAGGAAACTAAAGGCAAAAAGTCCCGTGGACACAAGCGAAAGGCTGAGGTCAATGTGGAGAAGCTTTATATGCAAGAGAACTTTAAGGAGCCAACACCTTCACCACTGGAAACCATTTTTGAATCTCCAAAACTTCAGAGGAAGAGGATGGGGAAAGGGAACAAAGGAGAAGAAGATACTGAGGCTGTAACTTTGATGTCTCTTAGAAAAGTAAAAAGGATTTGCAATTTCCCTTCATACTACGGCCCGCCCAAACTTAAGACTAAGCAACGAAAGGATCGGGCTCGCAAGCTGAGCAAGACTACAGGGGCACGGGTGCCCAAGGGGTCAGGGGTATCAATGGAGGAAGTAAGGGCTGCACTTGCCTGTCTTTCTGATTCTGAGGAGCAAGTGGATGAAAATAAAAAGGGCTTTTGTAATAACAGCTTTGTTGATTCCCCCTCATCAGAATTCTACTCCGGCAACATTATCCGGCCAGACACAAGTGAGGCAGCTATGGACTATGTCATTCATAACATGAGTAATCTGAATGTAACCCTGCCAGAATCTCAAATAGGCAATGAAAATGCAGCTCTTTTAGATGTAGTGACTGAACAGTTACTTTTAGATAATCCTTTACCATTTGATGATGAACTCTCAGGTCAAAAGAGAGCTTCCCGGGATAAACGAGTCAGGAGGAGGTCTGGGAGGGTGACTGCCTGCCCCTCTTTGAGCAATGAACTCATTCCTGTATCTGAAGAACCGCCAGTTCAGACTGATATAGGCTTGGTTGACAACCTACCTTCTGATAAAGAATACAGTAAGGACTATCTGCTGCCTATTAATGAGCCTTGTGAGCCAGATGAACCCTCTCAGAATGAGAATCTCTGTAGAAAATCAAAGAAAGTTACTTTATGCAGTATCGAAGGTGAAAAACTCTCTCCCACATCTGAAGAACCCAGCACCACTTGCAGTTTGAGGCAAAAGCACACACCCTCTGATTTCCCCAAGACTTTACCTGAAAAACCAGAGGACATGTCAGTTATTCCACCCACACAGGAGAAAAATGTCAAGAAGCGAGTTAAAATTAAGAAGACTAATGTAAATAGTAAAGGTTCTGCTGTTAATGGTGATACAAGAGAGATGGCCAAGGAGAGGGCTAAGCAGCGGAAACCAGTACAAGACACCTCAGAGATTGCAAAGAAATCTCAGAAACTAGATCTAGGACGGAAAAGAGAGAACAGTGCCAAATCAGAAACTGTATTCGTAAAGAAATCAAAGAACTCAAGAATGAAAGTTGATGGGGAAACTAAATCTATTGTGAGAGGGGATGACATTGTAGATATAGGTACGAGTTCCATTGTGGAGCAGAAGGCCGTGTCCAATACCTGTTTTAATGCCAGGCTGCATCAAAGTGTATTAGTTGTACCAGAGAAAGGTTTTCTCTCTAAGGGAAAGGGTGATAACGGACAAAGTAGAACTGGCAAGGAAGGCAGAAGACCCGCCCGATCCAAACGAAGAGTGTCAGGAGTGGAGCGTCCTCTTTACCGTATATCTTTAACCACAATAGAGACCCCTGAGAGTAGCCCAGTTTTGTCTGAAGACTTGAGCTCTTCTCACTCCTTCAATACATCCTCAGAGTGTTCCCAAATTAAAGTTAATGACCAAGGGACAAATAGTTTTGCACTAAGAGAAAGTGGCTCTGAAGTGTTGTGGCAGAGTTCCCTCAGTGCCACTGTTCCATCAGCACGAAATATGACTGGCATATCAATTAGAAATCTTGAGAGTTCAGTTCACACTCCAGTTTCAGGACAGTTAGTGCAGACTACCTCACCTTGTGTTCCCACCTCATCAACTTCAGTTACCACAACTCTGAATACTCAGTCATCAATTGATCCCACTACCACTACCTGTGCATCATCCTTTCATGCTAATAAAGATGGTCTTAAAACTGCTTGTTCACCCACGTCACCATCAGCACAACTTGCGGCCTTGTCTCTGCAAACTGATTTTCTCCAATCTCCTGCTACACCCATTTCCATTCCAAAAACAAAGAAAGATGCTAAAAGAAGGTCATCTAGGCTTAGTTTTGATCATCCTCAGATAAGTATAGTGCAGGCAACAGATTCTCACTTGGGATCATTTTGGGCCACCTCACCAGCATTGAGAAAAATGGAACTTGATAAAATTATTACTGCTAATGAATGTAGTAGCAATTCTGTCATTCCTGCCTCAGTAATTCCCTGTAAATTACAAACTCAAAATATCCCAGGGGTGGAAAACTTGATCCCGGAAAATCCAAATATCACCGAACCCAAACACAGTTTAATGACTGGCATAAAAAAACCGTTCCGCAAAATGAAAAAAAGGTCCAGCCAAAGTACAACCAAAATCAAAACAAAGAAGAAAGATAGTCGGGAAGTGCAATTGAAAGCAATGGCTTCACAGGAGAAAGTGAACAAGGCTAAAACACAAACAGAACCAATACTCACTGTTATTAGAGAACATTCAGAACCAACACTAACCAGTGTTATCACAAACAGTTCAGAACCATTGCTACCCGACATTAACAGAGAACATTACAATGTCTGTGTAGCATCATCACTGGTCGCAAGGGAAGAGGAAAGAAGACATGATTCAATGCAATCTCTGCAAGTATCTGATCCTTCCTCTGAGCAGAAAGTTACAAACCCAACACACGAGGCAGAAAATGATAATATCAAATGTAATTCTGAACTTCTACAACGGTCCCCTTCTGTATAATATTTTAATTCTATGAACAGTTGAATAGCTATATTGTGATATTGTGCCTCTTCAATACAAATTACAATGATGAATTTAATATTTAATTCTATTTTGGTTTCCTATTGTAAATCATTGTCAAATGGTCCTGCCAATGTTGCTCAAGGGATAAAAGATTAATTCTTTCACTTTCTACAGTATATTCTTTGTACTTGCTTATCCTAGAGGGTCTTCCAGGCCGAGAATGGTCTTCTTTCATCCTTAATCAATAATTCTCTCACATGGAGTTTATATAAGTTATCATGTATATATAGTACATACAGTACTGTACTTCCCAACAGAAAGAGGATTGTATGCTAGAAGGCTCATTAGCTTAATATTTATAAAGCCATCTTAATGGTCATCACCATCTTGCCAATGATGCATATTGCATTCAGCATCTAGAAATTGATGTACAGTATATCTTGCATTCTTTTGAAAAATTAATGTGCCTTGCCAATATATGTTTAATGTCCCAGACAAGTGTTTTGTTGTGTGATAACTTGTGAAGAGAGAAAATTTTCAAGTTGATACATATGCAGATCCCCTAAACAATGTGAGCTAATGATATTTTCCCTGCTCCTTTCTGGCACATTTTTTAGTATGCTTTGCGTTTTATGAATACTGTACTGCCTTGCCCTAAGAAAAGTAAAGAAAATGGGAAACTGAGTTTTGAGTTACAAATTCAGTGTTTTTTTTTTTTAATTATATTTACCAACTCCTCATTCAAGGTCCTTGGTCCATATTCAAGAACATTCATCAGCTTGGTGGGCAATAATTGATATGAGGTTCCATTTAAAATGTCTGGAGCCATCATATCCATCACCACCATTGTTTAACCCATTACTTTTATGTGACGACCCTTAGTGAAAGGATATTCATTGTACTGATTGAATCTTATCTATTATCAATTTTGAACCCTTTGTTATACTGTACATGGAAAATTGTCTATTAATAATATGGTAAAAGATATAATTTTATTTCTATACAAATTTATTTGATGTGATAACATTTACAGTTTAGACATTCAATCTATCTATCTATCTATAGCTCTGACGCCTCGTTCCCTCCAAGGGGGTGGCCACGGCAGAAGTGTCTCCAGTTTTCCTTGTTCTAACATTCCCTCCTTACTTGTTCAAACCCTTACGTTTCTCTCCTTCACATACTCTTCCACTCTGTTTTGCCATCTAACTGGTGGTAGACATTCAAGTTGAGTCAATATGTAATACAAACAAGAACATGAAGGAAAACCCTTCAAAAGCTCCGGCTCTTAATGATTCAAGTTAAATAATAAAATATCCATATTTAAAGGTCTCAAAAATATTAATTGTTTTATTTGGATTTTCGTATTAATATGGTTATATTGAAATTTTGAAAATGAACCCTTTTTATTGAGGGTGAACCCCTCGGTTGAACCCCCTCTCGGTTGAAAAAATTATTTAATGTCGGAAAAAGAAAATGGATGGGAGTCAGTTGAACCATTTTAGAAGTTGTCGCCCCAAGAAGAAGAACAAGAACAATAATTACGATAAGACCTTGAGCTCTCGGCTGAGGCCGGAGCTAAAAAGATATTGTAATTTCATAAGGATAGAGTGTGGTATTGTCAGCAGTTCCTAGTTCTCTTGACTCTACTGTAGGATGGATTTTTCCCTACGTGAGTTAGCCATGAAATCTTTCCATAAGCAGGTTGGAAGAAGGACATATGAGTACATGATTGAAATTCATATACTTGCCAGCTATTTTTAGTTTCATCCAGGTGTAGTGTTCCTCCATAGTGTTGTTAATCTTCCCTCTGGTTCAAGTCCAAATTATAAGTGACAGTTATAATATACCCTCGATAGAATATTTCCATGCATTTACTTGTGGGTTTTTTAGCACTGTAGGACAGTAACTTCTGTACTATTTGAGTACAGTATAGTACAATCAGTATACCATAATGGTGAAAATCATATATATTGAAGTAGAACCATTATTATTTTAAGAATAAGATAAACTTTGTGTTTAGTTACTGGTGTCTCTCAGTGTTGTAATATTAGAGAGAAGTGGCACTGTTTTATAAGGGACATATTGGTACGACACCATGGAATAGACGAGATTGTGTACATAATAGACTTCCTGATAAATTCTGTACATGTAATATATTTTGAGTGACGAAATAGAATAATTTGACAACTAAGATTACTCATTACTGTTTTTGTATTAATTTTCATGGTTTATTATAATATACTTAGCTGTTATCAAGTTACTCTTTGTCATAAAGTTGTTATTTTCAAATTGGGTTCTTCTTCCCTTTCAAATCTTTACATTTACTAAACTGCAGACACCTGAGTCGAAGCATGAGATTTGAAGCGCTGTTTCTGGACGACAGCTCACCCAAATCATCATGAGGTCACACACATTTCAAACCAATGGAGGCTTTGGGTGGGCTGTCGTTTATTGACCGCCTGCTCCAGATCTCAGGCTTTGACTCAAGTGGGGTAGAGATTGTGGATTGTGAGTGAACACTTTAACTTGTTACTCCTCCTTGAAAAAAATAAATGTTTACAGTATAAACAGTCATGATGTTAGCAGGCAATAGTTCTTCCCACACAGCAGATTAATATTCTTTTGCGCTATGTCCAGATACAATACAGTATATTGTACTACTATTATCATTAGTAACTTTGAACACTGATGTACAACTTATACACCTTATAACTGTTAACTAGTACCAGTATCTTATAAATTTGTGAGAAATAATACTTTCAGGTTAAGTGTTCATACATACATTAATGCAACATCAAGGTGTCAAAACCTCATTATTATCAATTTGTAGATGGATGACTAATACTCAGCAGTCCAGTCTAGTATTTTTAAACTGCTGTGTTAATTTTAGTGCCAAATCAGGTTCAGAATTATTGTGGCCTCAATTAACATTGCATAGTGAGGCAGGTCCAAAACAGTTGCCGAGTGTCAGTACAGTATGCTGGTCAGGGAGGATGCAGTGGAGCAATGGTTGCCAGGAACTTCTCCTCCAGCCCGGCCACAGCTCTTCCTGCTGCAATGTTGCTCTGACAAGGATATATGTAAGTAAGTCCTGCAACTGTTGCCTCCCATTCTTTTTATTTTTCACTCATTCCTACTGAAAATCTTTCTTCCCTCATTTGTTCGCCATTGTGCCTTAAATAAATCAATAATGAGACTCGGTTGACAAGTAATTTAAACCATGCGGCATTAATATATTCCTGGGCAAAGCAATATGAGTACAATAACTGGTTTAAGAATTATACATTATGGCTCGGCACTATGAGCTTTGACTTCTTCGAGGAAAAGGCTCTTTATTGCTCAATTCATATTACCCTTAGGGTCATAGACCAAGGATTTGCAGGTTCAAATCCAGACCAAAACATTTAAAGTATAAGGTTTTTCAATCTCATTCCTTCTCCATGTACAGTCTTTTCTTGGGCAACTGTACATACAGTAGAACACAAGTTTTAAACCCATTCTAATTATTTAAATATGATAAAGTAAATATTTGAGCTGCAATACATGTATGTGCTACAGTAGTAGTTCAATCTAGGCTGGTACAGTTACAAAGATGGTTAATAATTATCAAGAACAACTGTATCTCAACTCACTTTCTGTTTCTCCAACACCTCAATAAGTCGCTGTTGCTTGGAGGTGAGTGTAGCCAAGTTTCGTCGTGCCCGCTCCAACCCCCGATTTTTTGTTTCAGCTTCTGCCAACTGTCCCCGTAACTCCTCTGCCTCCTCCTGCTCAATGCACACACATTTTTAGTATCATGGACCACTTGCTGGTTCATGTAATTGAAAAGAGTAGAAGATTTAAAAGAAAAAAGCAGTGCTAAACTAATCATTCATGTCCATCACAGTAGTTAACCCTTAAAAAGCAGGGATATTCACATGTGCTTGCTCTTGAGCGTAGACAAAATTTGGCGGTTTGTAGCTTATAAACTGCTAAACCTAAATAAATAAATTATACTAAAGTACTGTACAAACGATTAGTTGTCTCCTGATGTACAGTCGACAGCATAAGTTAACTTCATTTCCACCTTCATACAGTATGTATGAACATACAGTGTTATAACAATTCGAATGTAGAGATGACAGCTATACTTCTCATTCGGCAAATTACAAATGTTAGAATAAAAACTGGTTCAGAATGCAACTTTATCTGGTCATATTAGCATTATTAATTACATGAGATAGATGCGAATTTATGCTGCAGGCTGTACTAGTAAAGACTATATGGACATTTGTAGGACGAGTAGCTACAGTAGCTCAGAATGACCATCACTAAAGCACACGTTTACATTCCTTTGACATAAATTCCATCCTCAAACTCAATGTGTTAACTAAACAGAGGCTGGGGACTTGTGGTTTGGTGGCCAGCCAAGGCTGCTATCTACCGTGAGAAAATTAAACTAGTTGGGAGCAATGCAAATTTGAAAATCCGCAGTCACCATCACTTGTTGGTTGTGACAACGTATGTCGTCGCCTACGATTTAAAGGTTAATGATCTATAGGACTATGTGATGTAATTTTAGTTTCAGTACTAGTGTTAATGAAATATCTACCTGGCTTCTAGCTTCTAGTTGTAACTGAAATTTATATTATTTGTACCAGCATCTGAGAAATATATTACTGTACTGTATACAAAATTATTGTTGAAATTATAAACAATAGTGTACTTAATATTAATCCAGGATTAAATCCAACATCCAAAGCTGTAGTACAGTTATACATATTAGCAAACCTTGTGCCGAAACTTTAAAGAGGTCAACTGATCCCGCAAATTGGCAGACTCAGCTCTGGCTCGAGTCAGCTGTGCTTGTAGTGCTGTGTGACTGCCACGCCGCTCTCCCTCACGATGGTAAATGCTGGACACTTCCTAAAAAAAAAATAATAATATTAAAATCTTTCTCCTTTGCTTACTCTGGAGCAATAAGTATTACAAAACTACTGTACTGTACAATACATCTCTGGAGTTTGTACTTTCAAGTGTACTTAAGTAATCATGCAATATTAACATATAACTTGTTTCATTATACTTGTCTGACCTTTTGTACAGCTTGACACTCGCTGGTGAGTTCCTTCACCCGAGTATTTAGCTGAGCATTGGTCCGGGTGAGTCTGGCTGAGTCTTGTTGGAGAGCAATCACCCGTTTGCTCAATGCTCGCCGCTCAACCTCACCCACTTGCACTGCTCGATTTGCCTCACGCTTGCTGGCTGTCTGTAGCAGACAGAAGAGTAAACAATCAAGTGAAGGAAAGCACAGTACAGTATGATTATGTCCAAGAGTGCTGTCTTTGGGCAAGAGTATTGTATAATTAGTGAGTGAATAAGGTTTAGTGGATAATATTTACAACAGTTAGAGGTACCCATGTAAGAAGTTACTTACGGTACTTCAATTTTTAACTATAATGGGGGCAAACTACATAGAAGATATAAAAAATTCTGGGTTTTTTTACATATGTATAGGAGTGACTGAGTCAAACTCAAATATACCAGGTAAGTTGGTTGAAATATCTTTTATATACAACCACAAAGCTCAGTACTGTGTTAGGTGATGAGTAGGCTTCTTGAGTACTAGGTACGGTACATATGTAATTATAAATGGTAATTGAGAGATTGCTGAAGAACTACAGAGCATTTGTAACCAATGATATGAATGGGAGAGTTAGGACAAGTCTGCTGGAGGGAAAATAAAGACTGTACCGTACTGACTGTGATGATTTCTTGCATACCATTATTATCAATTCTCATTAAGAATGTACAGTACCATACAATAGAGGCTGAAGAAAAGTTACTAAATTTACAAGAGTGATTTGCTCTTACACTGTAACCAGAAGACTCACCAGACTATTGCATTCCTCCTTGGCTGCTTGCAAGGTTTGAGTCAAAGATGCCACTTTTGTTGTTAAAAGTTTCAGACGGCTGCGTGTACAGGTGTCTAGGAAGTCATCAAATATTGCATCCTGCTCTTCCTTTATGTCCTTTTCACTATTACTTGTCTCCTCACTGCCTCCTTCTTTAATAATATTGCCTGTACCTCCATCCTTCCTGATATATTCCATATTATCCCATCTTTCTTCTCTACCATCATGATAAACTCTTGTGCCTTTCAATTCTTTATTAGCATGATCATTTTCCCTCCAATATTTCATTTCTTCTGAATAACTGGAGTTACTTTCATTCACTCCTTCATTCAATTGTTCTCCATGTGTTCCCCTATCACTAACATTGTTTGTAGTAACAATTCCAGGTACAGAAACCACTTCACTCTTCTTTGAATCTTCACAATAGTTAATTTTTCCTATACCAGCCTTAGGTAACTTATGACCAAGCCCATATGGTTCTATCCCAGAAGGCCATGGCTCCCTCCAACTGACTGTCCCACTTTGTGTCTCGATATTGCCATTACTTATACTGATGACTGCACCAGTTCTGTCAGTGTTTGATGGAAGTGTAGTGGACTGTGAGACAGTCGGTCCACAAGCAACTTTCTGGGATGAAGACCTTCTAGGATCTTGATGAGATATCTGGAATGGAGGTCATGAATATTTACTTTGTGTATTACCACTTCATATCTGTACACATGATTATATACTACACAAAAAATTATTAGTGTTAGTACAATATTATAAAATCATATAAACAAAGCAACGCCAGTTCCATTTTCATGATCACATTGATAATAAAAAGATAGTACAGTGTACTGTCTACAATCCCTCGCCTCAACCTTACAAACAAAATATACAACACAAACATGGCTAGTCAGATTCTTGGAAGGAAGAGTAGCCCATGTTACATTTGCTGGTCAGTCATCTAACATTAAAAGTTTCACCAACGGTGTCCCCCAAGGTTCTGTTCTGTCACCCACCCTTTACAATTTACACATGCCACATGTTGGGGTTGGTTGGGAGTGGGTGGATACTTACTCCAGGCCGAGACTGTACACAACCACACTCGCCAACAACACAACATACACTCTCTGAGGGCACTGTGGAAAAGCCTGGCACGGCACAGGCTATGGCCTTCCTCAGTAGCTTGGGGTTGCTCGGCCAGACGGCTTGAGGAACTTCAACAAAACCTACACATTAAGGACCCTGTGATGTAGTCAGACAATTGAAGATAAAGAAATCCTTCAAACATTGCCAACAAAACACCACCTACATACAGTGAAGCACACAATAACGTGTGGAAATAAATATTTCTATGAAACGTCCACACTCGGGATCGAACCACAGTCTTGCACAGTCAACGGCATGGTCTAGCAATATGCAAGACTGTGGACGTTTCATAGATATAAAAACACCACCTATAATGATGGAGCTTGTTTTGTGGCAAGGTCAGGAGGAATCATAGGGTCCTTAACATAACATATGGTAAGTATATAGACTGCCAAAGATAACTTTTACCTGGAATACTTTACATTTCTCTTTTTATGAAATACAGTTGTATAACCTTCTATGTTTTTCATAAACATTTTGGAATCTGCCTACAGGATATCTGAAATCCATCCTTGGATGATGCATTTTATAATACAGTACCGGTATATACTTTATCCTGCCATAGGTAATCATTGATAAGCTTTGGTAAATGATGAACAGCTCACCCTGGCTACATGTGTGGCAGCAGATCCTCTACTAATTTTCAGGACCTGGTTGATCCTCTGGTCCAGTTCCAAGTCTAACTGACGTAACAAGTCGTCCTCACACTCAAGGTTGTTCAAGTCTTGCTCAAGTCTCTGCCAAGGTGGTTATAATAGCATAAACACATGTAGAAGAATATTGAAGTGAAAAAGATTAAATCTAAAACAAATCACAGTAGGCTACAATAATACAGTATAGGACAACTTGATCTGATAGAAAATATAAAAGCTAACTTTATGATTAACCATAAGGGTAACATAATGCTTTTTTGGATATTCAACTGTCTATTTGTTTGTTGACTGTTAAATAATACTGTAATTCCAGTTTGCCAGTTCAGAGGAAAATAAGCAAAATCAAGAGTTAAAGATAGGCTACTGTAGTCAAAATAGTGGGTGGTGTCTTCCTCTTATACAGCTTATCCCTTGATGGATATTATCACAGGCATACCCTGTACGGTACAGTTTTAACTGCCGTCATACTGAACAGACATTAAACACCACAACTATTAGTAGAAAAAAAACAAAAAAATCTGATTACATACTTCAGTACAGCTTGAGATTGTTGGAGTAATGACATCTGACAGGGCTGCTTTGGACTGTCCTTCCTTACTGAATGCCATTTTTCAACTGTCATGCTAATCCAAATACAGTACTTGCTAGATCTGAAATGCATATATAGATTGGTAATTATAAGTATATCAACTGTTTATTAAGGAGTTGTATTAAATTCTGATTGAAACATAAGGTGAGAATAGATCCCTGTAAAAGTGTTAGGAAGGTTTTTACTACAGTCAGCCTATTGTTTTGAGTATTAGTATTATTATTATTATTGCCTTGATTAAATAACCATATAAGTAACTTACAGGGTGTATTGTCCAAAAGTAAAGTTTTACGAAGTACAGTACCTTTACATGTACACTCGCAATCCAAAATATGTACTCAGGCTTGTTTCAAATAGCCTGATCGAGTATTTAGCGAGCTCATGCAAATAAGAATCGGGGTTAAGGGTGTGTGGGAATTGGGGGACAAGTTTGGGGTTTTGGGGGGTTTTGGGGGGGTTTGGGGGTGTGTGGGAGTAGGGGGAGGGGGTAGAAAGCCTGTCCCCTATTCCTGCAACCCCTCCCCCCCAAGCCTGTCTCCCTACTTCCCTCTAAAAACCACCAAGCCTGTCTCCCTACTCCCCCCCCGCACCCCCCAAGCCTGTCTCCCTAGTCCCTACTCCCCCCGCACCCCCCAAGCCTGTCTCCCTACTCCCCCCCGCACCCCCCAAGCCTGTTCCCCTACTCCCGCACCCCCCAAACCCCCCCCCAAGCCCTTCCCCCTACTCCCGCACCCCCTTCAAGTTAGTTTTCGCGTCTTTTCAATACTATCTTTATTTTCACTAATAAAGCGGCAGTGTTTTATGAGGTAGGTTCAAGGTGGTTATTTTAGTGACAATTTTATCTCATCTGAAGTGTTAGTAGAATGTATTAAATGTGAAATATGGAGAACAGAGGCAAAATTATTATAAGTTACACTGTGTTTTTAAAGTTGTCCGCCTTATATTGTTGTTGTTGTTGCCGTGTAGCAGCTGGGCAACACGACATCTTAAAGTATCAATGGTCGCCGGCACAAAATATTTCACATAGATGGTTTCAGATCTATTATAAATGTGCCTGTTCAACTAATATGCAAAATAGTTGATTGATTAATGATTTGTTGTTTGACTCTCTTGAGAAGATAATCTGCATTAATGTTACCTAAGCAATACTATCATAATGATAATTAGGGAATATTGACTTTTAAAATATTTGTTTGCTCTTTTTGACATGATGTTATCAAATTAATAATCATAAATTAATATATATATTTCTTGTAAAGCATTTTAATATCTATATAAAGTATTTCAATATCTTCAACTAAAAAAATCCTATTTAGTTTAACCCACTTATGATTTATACAAAAGCCATCTATGGCCTTTCATCAAGTAATAATACCTTCATATATGAAAAAACATCTATAGTAACATATATACGAGTTAGGAAAGCGGTAAAAAGTAGTACTTCCAACCATTTTTAAATCTCTTTGTCCTACAAAGATGTCGTGTTTGAGAGGCTGGGGTGAGGCTCAGCTGATCACACCTCCAGCTGGCCAAGATGGTGGAGGGAGAGTAGTGTGATCCGCGGCCCTAGACCAAGATGTTATGGACGTGTTGGGTGTTAGAGGTATAGAACCGATTGATATGGTCACTATGAGGGGTGAGGGTGTGATTGGTAGTGGTGTTGGCAGTGTAGGGAGTGGTGTCGTCGGCAGTGTTGTTGGTAATGGTGGTGGTAGTGGTTCGGATAGTTCACCAACTACTACTACTACTACTAATCTCCAGTGCTCACAGGATTGTCACACTAACGGCACTAACGGTGAGACACAACAGTGGAAGATGCTGTCACAGGATTCGTCTAAAATGAACAAAATTCGAGACATCGTGGAGAGTTCGGCAAGGTATGTTAACAAAAAAAAGCTTGAGGCGACTTTCCCTCATTTTCATATTTACATTGTCATTTATATCGTGTCATTATCGCTGTTTATCATATTATCACTGTCCTTCCTTTTTTTTATTATTACCGGCATTCGTTTTGTCTGTGTGTGTGTTTCTTTTTGCACCTCTTGCCGTATTAATAAGGTTCTTCCACTACCATCTTCCCTCCCATTACTCCCTCCTCCTCCCCGCTATAAAGGTTTCAAGGCCAAATAATTCTACGGGTTTTTCCTCCCTTACTTTAAGTGTCTGGTGGTGAAGTGGTCGTATTTATCGTTTATCCATAAGACTACCGTATTTATTTACTTCAACTGTCATGTCTCACCGTTGGCATTACTGTACATAACTTCTGATTTACTGTATATTCCCAGATTCCTTCAAACATTCTCTCAAGGTGATAATTTTCATTAGCTAACTTAAATGAAGTGTAACGTTAGGCAAATCATCTGACATCCACATTATCATATTGTGACTTGGGAGTTATGACAACCATAATAATCTGAAAAACAATTCCTTGATTTGACTATATCATATACCAAAACTACGCTTAGTTGATCTGTTGTAATAATATTAGACTTCTCATGAGTTATTAATTGCTTGGAGTTGGGTCCCACAGAAACTTTGCATTTAATCCCACAATATTAGAATTATATCCAGTAATGACATGGAATTGAATGAAACAATTAAAAAATGATCTTTTAAACAATGATGATTGTAATACCTGGTAACTAGTTTTCTCCACCATTTAGATCAGTTAAATACTGTATAAATATTTACTACAGGACTTTTAGGCTCTAGTTATATGAGGAATGACATGGCATCATTCAGATTAACTCATGTGGTAATGATGTAATACAGGCAACTGATATTCACTCATTTAATATTCAAGTTCTAGAATAGAGAAAAACTCTGTTATGTTGCTGCACTTCATAATTAAATAAAATGATTATAAAAAGTTATTTTAAAAAATACTGGATGGTTTTTGTCAGGCATTTCTGTTGTCCTGGTTTGATATACTAATAACCAAGTTAGTTATTTGTTTCTTATTGACCAAGGGCCTTATTGTAGTGTAAATTATTGAAATCCACAAATTTTATATACTATACATCCACATCCTTGCAACTACTGCATGTCAGAGATAGATTGCCTCAGGATTAGATCAACCATAGTTATGGATTAATATATCTCCCATTGATGCCCAGCAGGATCTATGGATCTATGGTATACAGCCTGGCTAAACACTTATAGCTTAGGTCACACAGGTCCATGGGTTGGGTGTGTGGTACATTAGTAGATAATGATAATGTATGTACATCAGATTTACAGTAAGACAATTTATGGAGAAAGCATGTGAGAGGAATTGCAAACTGTTTGTGGCCTTCATAGATCTAGTGAAAGTACAAAATAAAGCAAATAGGGAAGGTTTGTGGAAAGTGTTGCAAGATGTATGACACACAGGGAGGGCTGCTACATGCAGTAGGGCTTCTGTTTATGTGACAGTGGATGAAGCACTAAAATATTGATTTCAATTCTCGGTTGGAGTAATATAGGGATGTGTGATGTACTTTATCATTGTGGATTGGTAGCGTTGCTGTAGTGGATATTTGCAAAAGCAAGATGACAATAGTAGTGTAAGAAGAGGAATTAATATAACTTTTTCAATTAAATCAACCAGTATTGGGGCATAGCCAAGGGAAAGAGTTACTCAGTCTAATGTTTGGGAATTTTACTCTATACTTACTGGGTTTATTCTGGTAGTAGAAAGTACAAGGTCACACCCATATTTTTGTTGGTGCTATTTTATTTATCAATCGAATTTACTGGCAATTGTGCGAGTCAGAAGGGAGCCACTAGCACTACCAATATTTATAAGACCATGGTGATGGGTATTCCTTCAGGACCCCAGCAGTGTTGTGTGATTGATGGAGTGGATTATTTTTGGCCTTGGACGATGATGGTTCCGACACTGCTTGCGAGATCTGACAGGTGGTGGTGGTGGTGGTGTGTGGTGCAAGAAGATAAGAGAGCCACATTCGCAGTCGTTCGTTCGGGTTGGGTTTTCTGTATCCTTAGTCGGTTATGCCAAGTAGGACTAAGCATAGATAAACCATTATTTGTTATTTACACCACGACTAGGAATGATGCAGGGAGTAATAATACCTTGTTAAATTTGTATGTTTTACCTTCTGATGTTTTACATAAGTGGTGCGATTGATCCGAAAGGAAGCATGGTTAAGAAATGCCTCCAGAGATGATGAAAGGAGAAGACAATGAAAATTCTCTTAGCTGTTGGTGTTGATACTTTAGTTAGTGTGTGTTTAATTAAGTTTATGGTGTGTGTGTCGTGAGGTAGAGGAGGGAGGAAAATGATTACCTCGTGCCAGAATTAGGGCAGAGGAGTAGAAGTAAATCATTAGGGTATTCATTCATTTCATGGTAGCAATCTTAATGACAGTAGAAGACGACATTTGTCTCGTGGAACTGACGTACTCTAACATTTCTAGGTGTATATAATTGTATCTTAATCGAGTATATAGCCAGTAAATTTCCAAGGGGCTGAGATAGGTGTGCCATGGACTTGAGGGAAGCTGATAAAAAGCTGGAGAGAGAAATGGCGAGGAAGGGAGGGGAGAGGAGGTCTAGTGATGCCAGATGATTAATGATAGTGTACCCAGACTTGTTTAGCTTAGCGTCTCTCTCTGTCTTAGTGCAGGGGAAGGGAGGGTTATTAACTTTGTGTGTATGTGTGTGTGTTATTTCTGGTAACGTTTTCGGTGCGTGTTAGAATTGTATTTAGGTATAGAGAAGTTTTTATTTTATGTTTGATATGTGTTATTAGTTTTGTTAGTGTTTTTGTTTAATGTGTTGGCAGCGTTTGTAGACTAGCCTGGCCTGGCCTGACCACGCCCAATAGCGAGGGATTCTATTTTAATCCAAACATCTCGTGTTGTCGTAAAAAGAGTGTGTGATTTTAGCATTGAAGCGGGGAGTTTGAAGTGCCTTAATAAGAATAATTTATGTTTTAGATATCAGTATCATAAATTGTGGGATTTTAATATTGTAGGAGGAAAATTGGTTGGGCATTATGAATATATATGATATCTCATAATTTATACAGGGACAGCTGGTTTTAATGAAGTTAGACTTTGGTTACTCCTTGGATGACTGGAGTATTCCTCTGACCTTTAGAAATATACAACATACATCCAACTTTAAGCACATAAGTCTTCAAGATATTAGAAAAAATAGAGCAGCGGAATCATTGAGTGGTCGGTAAAACATATTTATATATTGTCAGTTGCTGTCCACTTGTAAGGGTAGGGATTTAAGGGGGTAATTCACTTTTGTTTCATTGGAGTGCCTTGATTCCTCCAAAGTATGCCAGGAAACAGAACCAGAAGAGCAAAAAGAATGGTGTTCTGTTGCTTGAAATGGTTTGTAGGATTCAGTTGCTCCAGATTTACCTACACAACATTTCCCCCTTAAGTTAACAAATGTAGCCTGGAATTACCGACATAGGCTACAGTACCATATAGGGTTCTATTAAATTAATCTATTTTCAGTTGTGGTGTATAGCGGCATAAAAAAGCTTCCAATTCACCAGCACGGTCCTATACAATAAATACAACTCTGTCTGAACAATTGCAATCAGCCAGGAACAACAACAACTAAAAAGATTGGAATAATTTCATGTAGGCCTACCTGTATCCCATTATTAGGCTCCACCAGAACCACTCATAACTCAGTCGTGCCTGTGTAATTTTATACGTTGCTTTATATTATACCCTCTCACGAGCCACAAGTGTCTTCCTCTCACGACCACTAGACAGATAGACAGACAGGCAGATCCCTCGTGTACATACAGCATCAGCAGTGCCTTAGCTAGATTTATCCATGGTTTTATCTCTCCAACTCTCCCTCCATCCATCCCTACCTCCCTTTCTAACTCTCCCTCTATTCCTCCCTCCATCCCTCTCTTTCCAACTCTCTCCTTTCCTCCCTCCATCACTCACTTTTCAACTCTCTCCCTCCATTCCTACCTCACTTTCCAACTCTCCATCCATTCCTCCCTCACTCCACCCCTCGCTCACTTTCCTCCTATCTCCCTCCATTCCTCCCTCACTTTCCAACTCTGTCCCTCCCTCCTTCCCTCCATCCCTCACCATCCAACTGTCCCTCCTTCCATCCCTCACCATGCAACTCTCTTTCTCTCTCTTACTCCATCTCTGTTCTACACATTCTATATATACTTCCCCCTCCCCCAGTGCTTTCATAGTTTGTTGACCTTGTGCCCCGTTGATGATAATTATTATGGTTTACTTTTATTTCGTCTACGGTATTATACAGTTGTGATGACATGTTATTGCCTCTAATGCATTTAATTCTGTGTTTGGTATTTCCGCCCTCGTGTGCCTCAAGATTGCATTTCCTCAATTAGCCTAATAAGTCGAGGGTAGAGGAGTAGGCTACTGTAGACTTGTGAATGCTATGTGAACTCTTACATTTATACTGTATATTCACTTTTGGAGAAGACATTATAATTATATACATTATAGGATAAATCTCCATCCACTTCATTTAAGCCACTATATATCCTACCTACAAGCCTAATCCGACAACGCTCGCTCCACCATTTGCAAAGAGTTTATATATATACATACCGTATATATATATCTTACTCCCTGCAGGGTTGAAAATAGTTGTTGCAAGGGAGGGAAGGGTGAGGGGAGGGAGGGGTGTTGTCGTTGTTTTGAGGGTGTTGACCGTGGGAGAGTTGACACGGGTGTTTTGTCTTGTGTAGTGTTGCATGGCTACGCTGCGGTTATCGTCACATAGTCTTGTCTTGTCTGGTGAGGGTCTGGTGGTGGTCTGTGTTGACTCTTCTTGATTCCGCAGTGCATGTTGGGATGTTGGTTGGTATAGCAAGGAATGAAGGGTAATGGAACGGTTTCTTTATTTTATGTAGGTCATGTTGGATATGGTTTCTTATTTTCTGTACGTCATGTTGGTATCTTGGTTGGTATAGCAAGGAAGGAAAGGTACGGTAATGGAACGGTTTCTTTATTTTATGTAGGTCTTGTTGATATGATTTATTATTTTCTGTAGTGCATGTTGGGATGTTGATTGATATAGCAAGCAAGGAGGGGTAACGGAACGGTTTCTTTATTTCTGCATGTCATGTTAGGATGTTGGGTGGTATATATAGCAAGAGAAATAATAACCTTTTTTTTTTTACTGTATAATTATAGGCTATTACCATACTCTACTTGTGTTAGCAGCTTACACTACATATACATTATATATACACGTATATACACTATATATACGGATTTAGCTGTTATTATATTCCCGTGGGTTACTAGGCTATGTACTGTACCATATTATTTTGCATGCTTAGGCTAGGATATAATTGTAACAGTTCAGATCGGTTCGTCCATTTTGCCTTCAGTCTGTGCTTTCAGAACTTTAAAACTATTATTCTACTTTTTTTTTTGTGAGACGTGTCCTGGCACCTCAAGTGACTTATTCTGTCTTCACTCCCTCCCCCTACTCTCTCTCTCTCTCTCTCTCTCTCTCTCTCTCTCTCTCTCTCTCTCTCTCTCTGGTGGGTGTTGGCAGAATCTTGGTGTGGTATGAGAAACGAAAAAGGGAAGTGAGTGAGTGTTGGCAGATGGATGGTAAAAGTAAAGTAAGTAAGTGTTGGTGGTGTTGGCAGGTGGTGGTGGTGGTGGTGTCAGGGAAGGGATTATGAGTGGGGTGGTGGTGTTGGCAGTGTGGTGTGGTGGATGGTGATGAGTTAAGTGTTGGCAGGGTGGAGTGTGTGCAAGATGATGTAATAGTGGTTGGGTTGGGTAGTGGTGGTAGTAGGCTATAGTCTAATTATTATTATTGTCTTGTAGTGTTGTTGGCAATGGTGGTAGTCAAATTAATCAGTGGTGGTGGTAGTCTGGTGGTGTTGGCAATGGTGGTAGTCAAATTAATCATTGTTGTTGTTAGTGGTGGTAGTCTGGTGATGTTGGCAGTGGTGATAGTCAAAATTAATCAATGGTGTTGTCAGTGGTGGTAGTCTGGTGATGTTGGTAATGGTGGTAGTCAAATTAATCAGTGGTGTTGTTAGTGGTGGTAGCCTGGTGTTGACAATGGTGGTAATAAAATTAATCAATGGTGTTGGCAGTGGTGGTAGTCTGGTGATGTTGGCAGTGGTGGTAGTCAAATTAATCAATGGTGTTGGCAAGGGTGATAGTTTGCTGGTTGATAATGCTGATGTTGGCAGTTCATGGGTGGCAGTATAATGGTGTAATGGTGATATAGGTAGTGTTGGCAGTGCATGGGTGGCAGTATAATGGTAATATAGTGTAGCCTAGTAGTATGGTGTTAGCAGTGTGGAGGTGGCAGTATAATGGTAGCCTAATGGTGTGAAGTTAGAAGGGTGTTGCATGCATGGGGGAAGCAACATCGTCATTTTAATTAGTCGTTAGCCACCCTGAAGCTTTGTGTGTGTGTGTGTAAAGAGCCGGGTGCCTATCACGTGACTCTCCACTTGTTCCCATTACATCATTTGTGCCTTTACCTCACACACACACTTGTTCTCATTACACACACACACACACACTTGTTTCCATTAGGCTACATCATTTGTGCCTTCACCTCACACACTCACTAGTACTGCTTCTTCACTCTCTCTTTACCTCTCATTACCAAGGTTATATTTTTACTTGTCCTTCTTTGTTGGTTGGTTAGTTAGTGAACAAGATTTTTCAGAAACCAATGGACAGATTTCGATCAAACTTGGCAGTATGATTGGCCATTATGATTCTTAGAAGTAATTAAAGTTTGTTGATTTCAGGTTAAATATCAACGTCATAATTGGATACTTATGGTATTATTGTTGGTTTACCATTAGTCATTTAATTGGTGAGGGTTTAATAATATAGAGTGGAATCGAACGTAGAGTTTAATAATCTTTTATTTGTTAAGTGGTCAAGCATGTAAATTATTATATTATACGGTACTCTTTTATTTCACACTGTCTTGTTCCATTCTAATTTTATCTCTTCCTTACTTGAAAATAACTATCTATCTTTCGTTGTATCTTCAGTACCGTATCTTCCACAATCAGTCTTATCTTTGTTACCTTGCTCTCAGTTATCTCTTCTATTTATCGTTTACTTTGTCTTTCTAACCATCCCAGTCTTTTTATTCTCTGTCTCGTACATTGTACTACATCCATACTGTAGGTATGTATCTTTTTATCACTAGTTTATAGTTACCTCGCACTCGTCTGCTATTATTCTTTCTTTTTTTATATTCCCTGCCTTGCCGTCTCACATTCTCTCTCTCTCTCTCTCTCTCTCTCTGCTTTACTTGCACTCTGCTTCGTTATTCTTTCATTATAATAACTCCCTTGCATTTACTACCCGAGCTTCCATTACTATCTTCCACATTGTCTGTCTCACTCTCCAACCACATGCAGCCCCACTCCACTTCCTTGCATATACCACCACCACCCACCACTATCCACACACTCTTGTCTATCTCTCCTACCACTAGTCTAGCCTACCTCCCTCTCATTCGTGGTGGCTACCGGATACCTCGGTACCTCCCACTCTGTAATTTTCACTCCCCCTCACTCATTAGCTCACTTTGCCTCATTTAGTTCCCTCCACTCACTCACCACCTCTTCCACTAACTCACACCCCTGCATCCTACCGTGTACTGTAGCCTACTATCAAATTCCATCCTTCCACATGCCACTCAGTTATTCCGGGCACTAGAAGCGACTAGGAAGTAGAAAAGTGTACATACATTGTCTTTGTATATTATACGGGTACATTACATGGATTTATAAGCTGCACACAAATGCATACTCGTTATAATTTTTGGTGTATTATGCAGTATGCACTGGACTGCATTACATTTACCGAACAAGACGAGAAATTATTATTATTATATATATATAATATATACAGTATAATTTTTATGAGGGAGACAGTATGGTTTCGAGAGGTTAATTAATAAAAAGGAAGTATATTATTAAAGAAGTCATTGAGGACATTGTGAGCACGGTTCCAGCTCGTGATAGTTGTCGTTAGAGATAATTATAAATATGTTGGTGGTGTCTTGACTTGACTCACTTACTTACTTACTTACTCACTCCTTCCTTCCTTTACTTACCGCCTCTCTTTTACTTTTACTGCTTCATCCAACATCACTCACTTCCGCATTCTGATGTCATGGCAAGTAGAGATCTCAGAGCCTTAATTAATGATGATAATATTGGCTCAAAATGTTACTTGCTGATATTCCCATTCAGTTATCAGACCTCTCCTACTCTCACTGTGGATAATTTTGTAAGTACAGTACTTATCCTATAGTGTATAGACTGACACACTATTCCAAGCAACAGAACACCATTATTTTTCTTCATCTGGGTATATAATTTTATGTTTCCTGGCATACTTTGGAGGAATCAAGGCACTCCAAAAATGTAAACAAAACAGAATTAGCCTAACCCCCTTAAGGGATCTTCTCTATGATGTGGTCAGAAAATTTTGGGGTAAATGAGTCCTTCAAAATATTGCCACAAAACACCACCTAGGATATAATTATGGAATGAGCTTGTTTCTTGGTATGGTCAGGAGGAATCAGAAGCCTCCTATAGCTATTCCCACACACGATCACACATGCAGGGTTCTGAATGATGGTGCCGAATAAAAAAAATAAAAAAAACTATGAAATGAGATAAGGAAGGAGCCGCTACATTTTATTTTTTATTTTTTTTGCTTTCTTTAGATTATTAGTAATCCTGATATTTTTTGGTACTTTTGAAACATGGGTTGTCACCAGATATCATACATAGTTTTCTTGTTTACATTATCATCATTCCTGTAAATTTGGTACTTTAAAAATACAAACAGAGGTCGTGTCCACATGTTGTTTATAAATTACCGTACCGTATCATAAAAACTCAATCATTGTTATTCCCATACAGGACTATAATATATAGATAATATAACATTCATGGTGGTATTGTTGCAGCTGTAAAATCTCTCTATATATATTTATGTAAATTAGTAAATTAGATAAAGCCTCTGGGACATTATAATAATATTCAGCGCTTGGCAACAGGTGCTTGAATGGAGTTGCTACTTCAGTAACAGAACTTTTTAAATTCATTATTACTACTCTTGGTGTTACTGTTTTCATACTGTGTAATTAATTCAACATATATATATATATATATATACTGGTGATGTATTGAAATATATTTATTATCATCCCTGTAATTGATACCTTGTTATTAAGGATACTAGACTTTATAGTATAATATTGTGGAATAAAGTATTCATCTATTATAATCGTTAACCATGTCTAGACTAGTCAGCTGCATTAGAGAGAGAGAGAGAGAGAGAGAGAGAGAGAGAGAGAGAGAGTGAGTGAGTGAGTGAGTGAGTATCACATGATCACTTGATGAGAATAATCCCAGCCTACAACTGAGGAAAGACTATACTAGAAGGCTACTTGAGAAACGCCCAGCTATCTATCATTCTACTTCAATTATTAACACATATGAGTATTATAGCCTAGATAGACATACATTATTCTTTTTACCATATGAGTATTATAATCTAGATAGACACACATTATTCTTTTTACCATATGAGTATTATAATCTAGATAGACACACATTATTCTTTTTACCATATGAGTATTATAATCTAGATAGACATACATTATTCATTTTACCATATGAGTATTATAACCTAGATAGACATACATTATTCTTTTTACCATATGAGTATTATAATCTAGATAGACATACATTATTCTTTTTACCATATGAGTATTATAATCTAGATAGACACACATTATTCTTTTTACCATATGAGTATTATAATCTAGATAGACATACATTATTCATTTTACCATATGAGTATTATAACCTAGATAGACATACATTATTCTTTTTACCATATGAGTATTATAATCTAGATAGACATACATTATTCTTTTTACCATATGAGTAGTATAGCCTAGATAGACACACATCATTCTTTTTACCTATACTCTTTCAATAGTACATAGTATACATAGATTTAATTAAAGACATAAATACAGTAGCTGCTATGCAACAACAATATAAATATCATTCTCTGGTAACAGTTATCAGGGAGTAACTATATTTAGCCCTGGGGTAATTTATTTATCTTGTAAATATCTCTTCTTCTCTGGTGGGTGTTATGTTTCCCTCCAGCCAGGCAGTGTCTCTCGCTTGGCTCCTTCACACACACACACACACACACACACACACACACACTAACTGACCTTCCCCAACGTCTCGTCTTTCCTGTAAACCTTTCTTCTCATGATCCGTGTCTATATATCTAGCTATCTTATCTATCTTCTCCATTTAATTTTCTAGTCGAGTCTGTGTCTAGTCTGTGTTTTATTACTCTATCTCCCACCACGACTGTTCTCCCATTTGTCAAGTCATTCCCTAGGCTACTCCTCTCCCATTTCTCATTCTTCCACTACAGCTGCTTGTTTCCCTGCATTGGTCGACCCCCCCTCCCCCACTATTTTCCCATTTTTTTTAGGATCTACTGTAGCTTTCGATGCCATTTGACAGTCTCTCTCTCTCTCTCTCTCTCTCTCTCTCTCTCTCTCTCTCTCTCTCTCTCTCTCTCTCTCTCTCTCTCTCTCTCTCTTTCTCTCTCTCTCTCTCTCAAACAATCATTTTTACACTCAATCACCCACCTTTCTATCCATCTTTTCTATCTATCTATTTCTATATTTATCCATTTATCTGTCTCAAAGCATCAGCCGTCCTACACACTCTACTTGTCTCCTTCCCTCCACCTCTCCTCGTATCTCTTCTCCCCTCCCACTTCTCGTATCTCTCCTCATATCCCCCCTACCTCTCCTTCTCTCTCCTCATATCCCTCCCCCCTTCTCTCCTTCCCCTCCACCTCTCCCTTCCTCTCTTTCCTCCTTCCTCATGTACCACCGAGTCTTTGCTTTTGGTGAATATTTATGTGGTGTCAGTGGGGTTGGCGACGGCAAGGCTGGTGAGGTTGCTGGGCGGAGAGAGAGAGAGAGAGAGAGAGAGAGAGAGAGAGAGAGAGAGAGAGAGAGAGAGAGAGAGAGAGAGTTACATAGAGTTACATAGAATCACAGACCACAACAGACCTTACGGTCCACACGGGGTGATCTGATTAGAAGGTTACTGGTAGAGAATGAATTTCTCCCCAGTGATAGTCGTAGGTAAGGATAGCAAAGTAGAAGGCTCTCTCCCCACCCTCCAATCCCTCCGGCCTGAGCCGTACTGGAAATAAAGTCAGGAGTCAGAACCTTGTGGAGTTGGTAGAGAAAACTCCACGAGGAATTTTATAGGAAAGATAGAAAGT